>JAPMOR010114617.1:372116-431677 GCA_026543865.1 Argiope aurantia
CGTCACATGAATTGACCCCATTATCTATATTGTTTCAACGATTTCCGATGAGGTAAGGATAATCATTGTACGTAGTAAGGATTTCAAATCTGAAGTACAATCAAACTGTTCTTGTAAGATCCTTTTTATGCAATTTTATTTTTGTATGTGATCTATTTTGTGAGGGTTTTTTTATGCGGATCGGAATTCCAATGGTGTTGGCAGTATAACACCATTGTAATGTTTTCTACCAGTGTATATAACTATTTATGATGCTTCATGCAATGTGCGTATGTACAATGTATGTACATATCCTTAAACTATTCAAAAATAAAATAAATAATATATTTCAAAAATAAACTCTAATATCTTTACGTGATGAAAAGGATTTTGAACCAGTTCATCACAAGAAGATGCGCATTTTGGAATTTCGCCGTGTTTTAAATGATAAATTAAATTTAAAAAAATGTTTTCATATGAAATTTAATTATTTATTTTATTTCTCATTATTCTCTCAAAGCACTTTCTTATCATTTCATAAATTTTCGACAGAATTTCTGAAGGAGACTTTTGTATGAGTCCCTCTTCACCACATAATTCTTTTTTCTTTAATGTGTTATAGAAAATTATTTGTAATAGCTATTTATAAAGTTTTGAGAAAAAAAAATGCACAATTTTTTATGGGACCCTATTTACCTCACACTAATAGATTTGACTGTATAGATTCGTAACAACTCTTAAATTGCATGTGTCGAAATTACATATATCTGTCAATCTGCATTCCACATGCATATAAACATAATAACTAAAAAAATGCAACTATTTAAATAAATGAAATTTAATAAGTGATCTTGTGCAGTTGTAGTTAGATGTAAAATTTTGTTTCCTATTTATCTAGAAAAAAAATATGAAATACATATTCGGTTTTCTAGTATTTTTATACTAACTGTATCTCAGCGATTAGTAAGGTACGTTAGTAAGGTCTTTCGTAACTATTGTCAGTTAGTTGCATGCGGTTAACATGTACCACATGTTACCACAAGTACCAGCTTTTTTTGCTACACTATGAAACACACATTTATCATGTTCTCAACTCTAAAATTAAATATACGAGCATTGATAATGTTCACAGCTTGCACAAGATCTATTAAGCGTAAAATAATTTTATGTGAAATTGGGGATGTGTATAACAAAGTATGCGAGAATGTTTCGGGGAAATCACTCCCATTGCTTTTAAATGCTGTTAAACTGATATTAATAAAAGTAAATGAGATGTTTCTGATAGAAGAAAAAAGATAAAACGTCGATCGGAATTTGAAAGAAACATAATTATTTTCTTCAAAAATATTCTACTTTCTTTTTAGAGTAGTTTAAAACATATAAAAATTAGCTTATCTTCTAAAAAAAATATACAATTTTTAAAACACCAATTTAATAATTCTTCAATTCATCTTCTGTATTTTATTAAGAAATATCGAAATGTACGTAGAAAAATTGATATTTGGTAGTTTTTTAAGATAATCTTCTCATTTTCAAGTTTATTAAAAAAGTATATGGAAATTTAGATGAATAGTCAATGAATATGCTTTACGAATTTATTTCGTCAACGTTGTAATGAAAATAACGAAGTCGCTACTCTTACAATAATGCCATTCAGTTTCCAAAACGCAATGATTGTCGATTTTACTGCAATTGAAACTAATTCATGTACATATTTGATAAATGTGAACCATAATTAACGTAAGTCTTTATTAATCTAAACATCATTAACGTTTATTTTTTGAGTTTATATTTTATATTATCACATTTAACTTTTATCATTTATACAATAAGTGTAGCCCTTAATATATTGGAAGCAAATTTATTTCTAAACGAAAATATCTTCTTTTATAGTATTTAACTAAAAGACTTCTCTTCATATTTTTATTCCTCAACATTTTAAAAACTCAAGATTCGAAATCTTTTTCGTACTTCAATGAGCGTTTTCTTTTGCATTATTGGGGGGGGGGTTCAGCAATAACGTATCATTTCTTTTTAAATAAATTACATTCATACAGTTTTCAGCTTATAAATATATATATACATTTTAAAGCTACATAAGCGATAAGAAATTCATATTCATTGAAACAAAATAATGTATTATGAAACAATAAATTCATACACTAAAATATATAAAATAATCTAGTTTTGTGAACTTATTTCATGAAATACAACACAAACAAAAGTTTCATTAAATGTTAAGGCAGTTTTCTGGATGCATCGTCCAGCAAAGAAAAAAAAATATATTATCATCTTTTTTGGTAAATTCATCAATTTAAATTCCAATAAATGGTTTCTATTGGAATAAAAATCATAGCTAGCGCAATCACAGTGATTTGCCAATTTGATTTGATTTGTGAATATGCTTGCTGTTTGTTGAATATGGCTAAATTTGAAGTGAGATGAATTGGGATCGTTTCCTTTTTTTCACTTATTCGGTGGCAATTGTGTATTGTCGGTAGCAAGAATTTTTATCTTCGTGCATTTGGTGCTGGTGCTTCCTTAAGTTGCGTCTGTCTGATTTTCGTAGCGCTTAGTTATGGTAAGTATAAATCTATATAACGGATTCAGTATTGGTAAAATAATACGATTTTTCAATTAGTTTCTTATTGTAATGCAGATTCCTTATTTTTCTGCAAATTTCATTTTTGCTAATTTATTGATGTAGAAAGATCATAAAGCGCGAGTAGCCATGTGCGTCGTTGATATTTTGCTTTTTAAAGAAGAGATCAGAATTCATGACATTATTTGATGCGAGATTTTACTAAAATGCTTTATTAATTTAAAGTATTTTAATTAAATTACTATTCTTTGTCTAGCATTGCCATGGATTTTGATAATTTCAGTAGTTTTGTATATTCCAAAAAATTTGTTAATGATTACATCAACGCCTGTATTAATATAAAAATATAAATCAACATTTCAAAGGTCTTTCTTTACAAGAGTGCTGTTTTTAATATAATCGGATTAAAATCTAACGTTTATCTTTTTTTTCCCATCTAATTATTCACGATTCGTTCTTTTAACAAGTAAATGAAAATGCCCGTAGTATGTGGTTTTTTTTTTTCTTCTAGCAAATAAGCTGCAATCCAGTCGAATGCAATTTTATAATGATGAGTTATATTTTTTAAATGGCACATAAGGCCTCGTGTTCCAAACGCATAGCCATAAATGGGAAATTAATCCAAGATGCAGCATGCTCAGAATAAACTTAGTTCCCAATCATTTCTATTTAAGATTATCTGTGAAAGTACAATTAATACAGGTTGAAGGGTTTTATACTTTTTTTTTGTAGTATTGGAAGAAAAGATGATGAATCTTACAAATTAACATATATTTGTGATAATTCTTGAAATTTTTATTTTTAGCATCATTTTTGAAAGCATGATCATTTATGCTGAAATTCTATTGTTAATGTAATGGGTTTGGTGGATGTAAAATTCATCAATTTTTTTTAGAAAGACAATGGAAGAATGATTTTCTTGCAAATACTGGAGGCACTCTCTTACAAACTGATCCATATTGTATTATATTTCTATTTTAATATGCACCTGGTTTTTTTAAAATCCAGTTTTAATGTTTTAACCATTTTCAATAACAAGATGATAATGGGAGAGGGAGTATTTTAATAAGTTTTGCTAAGTTATTGTGCTATGATGAAATCATGACTTCAGTATCTACCATGATGAAATATTGAACTCTCTCACTGATGCACAAATATTTGATAAAATGTAGCTTTTTATAGTATTGCTTATTAGTGCCATTTTTTAGTTATCTTTTTGTATTTTTTTAAATGGATAGAATTTCTGCCCTTGTGTATTAAAGAAAAACAGTTTGTATAAAAGAAACGAATTTGTCTAGTTTTTTGGGTTAAGAAATAAACTATATGGAAATTATAACCTGTCCTAGTAAAGGAAATAAAACCCTATTTACAGATTATAAAATATTTCTTGTCAATAATAGAAATATATGCAGGAATAAGTTATTTTTGTGATTTTGCAGTACAAATTAAATGTTTGGATTTGTTATGTACTTGAAGGTTTCTTGTATCATTGAAGATATGTTTCTAAACAGGCTAATATCAGCCTTTTCTTGTTTTTCACTATGCAGTTAGTTCGTTTGCTAATTTTTGTTTCTTTTTAGTTGGGTCATCTCTGTATATAGATTTCATGAACATTAAATTTAAACCTAATCATTAAAATTTAATTAACAACGAAACTAATAGAAAGTTGCATTGTTGAATATAAAAAATATTAGGATCTAACTGCACTTGAAGTGAGAATATAATGAATCGGCATAATATTAAATAAAATGTGGATCATAGCTTATTTTTGTTAAAATTCAGTATAAAAATAGAATTGAAAATTTGTAATTCTATAACTTTTATTAGTGTGCCTTATTCATGTAATGCAGTCAATTTGTATATTAAGACAAACCCATAGTGCTTTTCTTTTGACAAACCAGAAGGTTGAATTTCTAATCGGGATGCAGCCTACATCAACAAGGAAAATTTATAAATTACCCGATGTAAGATTGTTTGCTGATTATATATATGCCAGTTATTGATTCTAGATTTGTGCAGCTAAAATATTGAAATTATCAAGTACAAAAATGTAACAAAATTTTGATATACTATCCGAAATGTAAGAATTTGTTTTCAGAATTTTAAAACATAATCCATGTGCTATGAATTTCGTGTGTAAATAGACAAATTTGTAAAACCTTATTCTTGCAGAAGTAACTTGGGGTGAAGTAATTTTAAATTTATGAGAGTTAAATTATTCTTTTTATTATTAGTAGTAATTGGCATGAATACTGAAGCAGTTATAAGATCGAGGAATTATTTAGTCAAATTCATAATAGTGTGTTCAAGTCATAATTATTTTCATATCGATTTGTGTAAAATTGTGGCATGTGTATATAATTGCTGATATTCAAGCTATATAACATCTAGCAGGTAATACAAATTGAGTTTAATTTAAAATTTTTAGGTGCTTGTTTATTAACTACTTATTACACCTTCTCCCAATAAAAATGGACTTCACATTTTTTGAATAGACTGTTTTGTATCTATTAGTGGCATGTGAATAATGCACTAGAATTAATTTTTAATATAAATTTTTGTATAGTTTGAAAAGTATTTTGGTTTAATTTTGTTCTTAATTTTTTTTTAAATTTAGGTGACTGTACTAATTTATCAGTTTTATACTAGTAAATAACATATCTTGTCTCTGTGATGATAACGTTCTGCCATATGATAAATAATGAAATCAACCATTGCCCGTACTATATCTGAGAGACAATTTGGTAGAAAATGCTTTAAAGATGCTGTGGTATAAAATTATGAAATATAGATGATTATTTTATAATTTCTTGATTTATTTTTTAGTTTAAATGGCTCAAGTGAAGACTTTGCCTCAGAGCAAAGAAGCTCTCCTGAAATCTTACAATAAAAGATTGAAAGATGATATCAAATCCATGGTTGATAATTTTATAGAAATAGTGAAATTAGCAAGGCCTCCTAGTGAGGAAGATAATGGAAATGTTATTCGACCACTTTCAACGACTCAAGACCAGTGCGAGATGCATGTTCGAGCTGCTAACATAGTAAGTAATGGAATTCATTGATCAGTTATGTCCTACATTATTTTAAGACTTCATTTGTGAAAAAGGTTAAGACTAGCTTTAGCTCTGGTTATTTTGAATTTAGATTTTTATTTCCATTATTATAAAATGATACTAAATTTATATATTCTCTGTATATAGAACTCTATTATAATCTGACAAGGAAAAGTATATCTATTTATTATGCTTCTTCAGGCTGACTTTTATTTTTGTATTGGGTATAATTTTAGTTCTATTCTGAAAAAAAAGCAGGAAAAGTCTCTATGATGATAACATTCTGCCATATGATTTATAATGAAATCAACCATTGCCCGTATTGTATCTGAGAGAATGATTTTTGATCAAATTAGTCTTTGTTCAAAACTTAAAATTCATATTTTATGAATGCTTGGAATATTCTTTGTCATGAATAAATGATGAGAGTTTTTGGGAATCTCGCTGAATTTTACGTGAAAGAAAGCTTTAATTCTGATATGCATTTATATTCTAAACTTCTGTTCAATTGGTTGTATTCAAAATTTTTGGTTGTATTTAATTTATTCAAATGTCATGTTTCGGAACTATTTTTTATATATCCGATTTCTTTATAAATTTTTATTTTATAATTACAAACTTATTAATCAATTGTAGATATTGTAGAAAATGCATCTAAAGCATACAAATTCACTTTTTTGGTAGATGAAAGAAATTATGTGCTTTTGCCTAAATATTAATATATTTAGTAAATATGTATATCAACTATCATTCAGAGTACTTTGCTTTAGATATGTATTATAAGTCTTGGTAAAAGAAACTAAGTTTCAATGATGATAATATTCTGCCATATGATATATAATGAAATCAACTCTTGCCCGTACTTTATCTGAGAAATTGAGAATTTTACGAGATATCTTAAGTAATATCTGCATGTTTCAGTACCAATATTATGTAATAATATAGATATTAAATTATAAATGTACAGGTGAAGAGTTGGTCATATTTTATTATAGTCTGTATTTTCTGTTGATGGTTCAAGGTCACATTTTCTACCTCGTTATTGTTTGATACCCAGTAACGTGGTAGAAAATGTGAACCACCTATAGAAAATGCAGACAAGCTGGATATCACTGTTTATGTAGTTTTTTGTATTAAAAGACAAATCTGCTAAATATGATTTTTGTATTAAAATTTTGATTAATAAATGTCAAGTATTGAATTATCTATAGTTCAAATTTTATCCAAATGAGGAAATTTGAAGTATATTTGGATCATTTTGAAATGTATTCAGGAGCCCTCTGAAATGGGGAAACTTTTTTTTCTAACCATGTATTAAGAGGCCTTATTAATATTTCCCATTTCTAAGAAGAATCATTATAATTTTCAGTGATGTTATACTCTATATGATATATAATGAAATCAGTTATTGCCCTACTTGATCTGAGAAGTAGCATTCAATTATTGCTGTACTAAAACATTCCTCAAATATTAAAATGAATGTACATATGATGAAAGATTTTGGGAATCTCTCTGATTTTATATGAAAGAAAATTACAAAATTCTGATGTACTTCATTAAGTTTAAATACTAGATTCTATGTATTTAGGCAAATATCAGTGCTGTCTGTAATGCTAGTTTTAAAATATTTTCTGTCCTTTTGTTTAATGCGATTATTAGAAGTTCCAATTCCATCTTTTGTTTTGTCATTTTGGGGTAACTCAGGGGTTTCATGTTAAAAGTAATTAATTAGTATATCAATATAAGTATATAAAACTAAGCAATAAATAAAATTGTATAATTTTATTTCCATTTTATTGTAACAAAAGCTGAACTTGTAATTTTTATTTTATATTTTTGTTGATTCATTATTTTCCCTACAAGAATAATTTTAAGTTATTGCTAATAGTTTCTTTGAGCATTCTTATTTTATCTATATAACATTGGATTTTTTTGTTTCCTTATTTGCTTTGTGTTTTTTTATTTGATTGTGAAGTGAACTCTTAAGAGATCATGATTTTACTCTTTTACCTCGAATGTTACTATATATTTACAAGTAAAAATGCATTGTAAATTATTTTTATTTTTCTGACACTGCCAATATGTATGAGATTTTGTATAAATTTCATCTGTTAATCTGATTATCAAGTCTTGAGATATTGTTAACAAGATGACAGCTTATCTAGACATGTACATATTTTAATTTAAGAGCATATATTGACTCGAATTTAATTTTTCCTTAGGTATTTTCTTTCCATAATTTAAAGAAATATATTTTAAGATTTTATTTTAATACTGTGGACAATAAGAAATTATATTGACTTCCCACTGAATTCTTGATATAAATTCATTTCTATGGTTGTATAATTACAAAGAAATAAAATACAAACTAGTTCATAGGACTTTTTTTATAGTTTTGAGTTATTTATTCTAGTTTTTAAAATATTTAATGTTTAAATCAAGTTAAATTTAATTTGTTTTCTGTTAATTATGTTGAGTATTTTTCTTTGCATTGATTAATTTAATTAAATAGAAATAGAATCTTAACTTTTCTATCAGTGTGATGAGGCGAGATGGAATTACAATAATTTGATTTTATATGGCAATGCTATAAGCTTTAAAATATGCAATTGTTATAAGTACAATAGATCAGATTATAGGTATTTTCATTATGCAAGTCTTAGTGAAAATATTCTGCCATATGATATATAATGAAATCAGTTGTTACCCTACTTCATCTGATAAGTTACTCAAGCAAATTATTTTATAATAAATGTATAGATGATAGTTTTTAGGAATCTGATTTTTATGTGAAAGAAAATTTGTATTCTAATGTATTTAATTGGTATTGAACACAAATTCTAAAGATAATTTAAGAATTTATATTCTTAAAAATTCTATATATTTTTATTTTTTATGGCATGATTTTTCTTCATAATTCATTATATTTGATACGATTTATGGAGTGTAACTCAAAATTATAACTTTTGCTTAGTACTATTTGATACTTCACTATTTGATATAAGAATTACTTAAAGTAGGATTAAAACAGAAATATTGGGAAATGTGCATGATGAAAAATTATATTTATGATCCACTGATAAATTAGGAACTCTCTCACTGAAGCACAATTTATTAATATAAGTCTTTTGGTTTAGTTGGGATTGCTTTTATTTACTGATAATTCAATTTATATTGTTAAAATTCTATTGATCTAAGTGAACACATTTTTTAGAAACTTATATGTGTCTGTATGTTAAAATATGCTTATGAATCAATTGTGCATGATGAAAAAAATTATTTATGAGCCCTGATTTAATTATGAACTCTCTCACTGAAGCACAGATCTTGTATTTATATTGATTTAAAATGAAAGATTACATAGACAAAATAGCCATTTTAAAAGCATTACTTCTCTATTTGATATTTGTACTAAAATTGAGTTTCTGATATTTTCCTTTATACTGGATGTTTTTCTGTTGTAAATGTCTTGAAGGGTTTGACTATTTATGAAAACTTTGCAAACAAATTGATCTCAATATTTTGAAGATTGAGAGGTTTGATTATTTATGAAAATAAGCATAGTAGAATTAGGAATTCAATTTGGCATATTTGAGTATATTTATATTGAAAATGTTTTGCAATTTAGTTATATAATCATGCACATGATGACTCTTCTTTCCCCGACTGATAAGAAATGAGGAATTTAGTCTGATGAAGTTAAAAAAATTTTGTTCCAAGATCAAAGAATTTTTTTCATGAAGTTGATTGTGATTTCTTTTCTCAACTGATGTGGAAGTATATTAGAGTAATTGACCAATAAAGTATTTATTTTTAATGTATATTTATCAGCTTTATTACATCTAAAGGTAACTTGCCATGTTTACTTTTTCTGAATTCTATGTTTTATTTTAGAAATATTCAGTTTCTTTCAAATTTCTATGATGAACTTCAATATCTGTCAATCCATTGAACCTCTGTGATAAAAAAAAAAATAATTCTGAGAAATTTGAAAAATAAGAAAGGAAGTCATTTAAATAACTTACATTGGATATAATGCAAGCTTATGAAGTGATGATAAATTTCTTTCCCCAACTGATTGATCATGAGGAAACTGTTATCTGAAAAACATTTTAGTTCAAGTAATCTCTGTCAAGATGATTATGTATGTACTAATTCTTATTGCTAGGTAATTTTTATGATAAATTTTGGTAGTCTTTATAATTCAGTGATGAATTTAAATATCTGTCAATCCATTGAATCTCAGTGATAAAAACAATAATTCTGAGAAATTAAAAAAAGTTTTAAAGTGATTAATATATAATACTTTATAATATATAAACAGAGTTGGTAATAGTTTTCAGTTTCATATAGAATGATGACTTATTTCTTTCCCCAACTGAATAAATGTGAGGAGTTTATATAGTCTGAAGGAGCAATTATTTTTGTTAGAATAAATTCATTGTGGCTTATCAATGTTTTTAGATAATTGTTATAAAAATTGAATGTTTGTTGATTTCTAGAGGACTTGAGTTTTAAATGTAGAAAATGTTAGTGTTTTTGTTGATTAGTTTTCATATTTGAAGTTGTAAAGTATTTTAATATCTGCTTTTACATTGAAAAGTGTTTCTTTAAGAAATAGCTTTTGATATCTTGTTCAATATTAGTTAGAATATAGGTATATGGTTTTTATATACTGTGCATGATGAAAACATTATTGAATGAGCTCTGTGAATAAATTAGGAATTCTCTCACTGAGGCACAGGTTATTTAATTTTGCATGTTCAAATCTGTTGATATTCTTCTGCATTTCTTTAGTGTGTTTATTTTCTGGGCTGACATTGACAAAATAATGTACCGCTTTGTATGAATTAAACATAAACTAGTTCCAAACTTTTTTTTATTAGTGTACTGTTTTGTTTGAATGTAATTTGAAGCAAGACAGAACTGTTAAGTGTTCTGTACATATGAGAATAGTCTTTTCAGTTTCAGAAAATATTTTGTGATCTCAAAGCTTTAAAATAAAATATCATTAATATTCAATTAAAAGTTTTCTTGTTTAATTTGTATATTTTAACCTTATACTTCATATTTGTTTTGTTCAGTTGCTGTGACATAAATCGCTGACTAAAAAGTACAATGGAAGCAAATTGAAATTATTTATCTATTTTAAATCTAATCTTATTAATTTTCATCAATTTTAAAAGGTAGAGGTTAAAGGTTATGGAAATGAATCACTGTCTAACCTGTAGTATAAACTCGCAATGCCTAACATGCCTATGTTTAACATTGAAATTAGACATCACTAAAAGTTACTTTGTTATAATTTACTGCTATATATAATATATAGAAAAAAAGCCTTGTAACATTATAATTTTTCATTGTATGAACATTTTTAAAAATGTATCATGTTTTATATATTTTATCTTGTGTGTTATATATTTTATTTAATCAATGATGATGTATTTCTTTCCCCAACTGATGAAAAATGAGGATTCATTAAATCTGAGAAAAGTTATTTCCTGTATTAAGTTGTATTTCATATGTTTTGTATTTATGCATCTTATAATTTTTTGAAGCTAAAACTTGGTTTATTTTTCTTAGGTTCGTGCTGCTGAATCGTTGACTAAACTAATATCGGACATAAAGCAGTTTCTCATATTAAATGATTTTCCTTCTGTCAATGAAGCAATTTCACAGAAGACAAAAATGTGTCGAGCTGTACAAGAAAATATTGATCAAAAACTTACAGCTCTGAGAGATGACATGGCATCTGAATTGTATGATCTGGAGGAAGAATATTATTCATCTGCTTTTAAGTTAACACCTATGTTTTCCTTTGATAGTGTCATTAATCATGCATCATAAATTGCTAGATGCAAGGATATTCATAAGATGTAAATAAGAAGTAATATTCATCAGTATTTATATCATTTTTTGTATATTGGAGATTAACATGAAGTATTGATGTATATTTGTTTAGAATTATTCATGTTGTAAATCATGTTTGGAGAATTGAAAGTTTTCTTTATGTAATTGAAAGGTAATATTCACTTGAATGATCTTGGGAACTGTAATACTTACCCTTAAAATCTTAAATTAAAAAAAGTATTCCTAAATTTTCATTCTTGAAATTTGATTTACAGATGCTGTATATTGTTGTAAATATCAGAGAAATGTTATTTATTAAATTATATGTAAATAAATATTTTATTAAAATCTTATTTTCTTCTTTTATACTGACAATTAATAATGTAAGTAAAAGTTCAATAAGGAATACACATAGCTAAGCTACTCATATAATTTTTATAATCTTTGAACAGAAACTAGTGTTTCCTTTGGGAATAAGAAATTTTTGATCTAGCATTATATCATAGTTCAAGGAGAAAACATTGAAGGAGTTAGTTATTTGCATAACTTTTTAAGTCCTGAGGTACACATATGTACCTGTCTTTTTTTCCTCCATTTTTCTTATTCTGGAGCAGCTCCCGTATACGGCCTAGTGGCGCCATTTTTTTCGCCAAGAAGTCGCCAATAATGCGTGTTTAGGATGTTGTGATTCTTAACCGGAAGTTTTGAAGCCAAGCCACGTTAGGCTTATTTCCAAGACTGACAAAATGCAATAGACTATAAGTCAGGGGGTGGCGATGCCCCCTTTTTATTTTAAATAATTCAGATAAATGTTGTGATTATTAACTAATTTTTGAAGCCATGTTAGGCTTAATCCTAGGACTGACAAAATACACGAGCATAAATCAGGGGGAGGGGGGTATTGAAATATTTACGATAAAGATCCAAATGAAACGATTTGTTTAATTATACGTATAATGAAGCATGACGAAATGCTCACTTGCTTTTAAGTATAATGAAATGCTCAAAATTAATATTAAATGATGATGGCGAAATTATTTTTTGCTCCGATTTTTAAATATGATTTCTTAATTTTATGCTGAATATGTTCTCATGAAAACATTGATATTTTTTTCATTTTAAAAGCATAGTTTATAAAAGTTAATAGCTGTATATGTGAGCTGCTCCTTATAAAAACACATAAAAATACTGAACATGTTCTAAGGTTTACCATAAAGAAGAATACATATGCCGATGACGGCAACCAGAAATTATCGTTTATCGCCAACTTGGCGGAGGCCGTATACTGAAGCTGAGCCCTTATTCTCCCAAATAAAATGCAGGCATTGCAACATTTATGAATGTAGCTTGTATTTTTCATCAAAAGATGACGTTACAATTTGCTATTTTTTTCATATCAATCTTTTAATTAGACATAACAGAAATATAAATACATTTATTATTGAAATAAACTTGTATCTTTTAATAAAATCCTTCATGTCACATTGAAGTCATTACTAAAGTATATCAGCTTACCTATTATAAAATAGGTGAAAATATAAATTACTGCTCGTTTCACTTTGATGTTAATTTTTTTCAGTGCTTGTCCTGGAGTATATTGTATATCTTTTTATAATAGGTTAGTATTATACTCTCTAATGTAACAAAATATTTTTAACTTTAGCTATAAAATTTTATTATCTTATAGATAATAATTGATATTTCAGTCTGTCATATATTATGTGTGGAATCATACGAGCTAAAAATTTTAAGTGGCTGTAACTCGATAGATTATTGAAATTTTAGAACGAAAGGATTTTGGTGAAAGCAAAAAAGATTAGAATGAGTCATAGATGTAATTAAAATGTACCTTGACAAATGTAAAGATAAACCCTGAATTCTATTATCTATATGTTGGAACTTGCAGAAGATGGTCAAAAGACTTAAAACAAACACAACCTGCTGTTGTAAAAGCATGTAGGAGGCATCAATTTATGAGATTATTATTTGACATATTACAGGTATGCAGTGAGGATAAAAAAGTAATCTATGAGGGTATTACCCCATTTTGTAGATTTAATAGTTGGCAATTGCTGGATATACTATAAAATAGTAGAAAAACGACAGGCAGAAAAATGTTTTGCAATTCCAAATGTATACAAATCGGCACCTGTTGAAATATGAGGGAATTCCCTTCATCAGCAATAAAGGGAGACCGAGAAAAAGTCTTTGAATGAAAACAAATTAATAGAGGGGTTTCAAATGATGAAAATGAAACTAAAAAGAGCATTGGTAATTTCATTGTCACATAGTGAAAATACCCCTAAAAAGCAAGCCAAGTTGTCCATACCCCATTAAGAGGATTAAATTTTGATATGTCGAGCCATCTACCACAATACATGGACAGTAAATGTAGTTAACGAGGATGCAAATTAAAGAGTAGAGTCAAGTGCTCAAAATGCATTTACTTATATGTAGTGAAAATTCTATTTGGATTTTCATTCAAAATAAAATTTAATAAATTATTAATGTAATAATTTTATTTTTCATTTTAAGTTCTTAAAATTGAAAAAAAATGTAGCTATTAAATAACCAGGAAAATTAGATTTTTTGTTTGTTGAGGATACTTTTACTTGTTTAAGATCTGAGGTACACATATATGTACATTAAAATTGTGGGGCTTAAAGTTTGACCAATAAATCTTTTTTCCACAAACTATTGAGATCTAACAAAGGTATAAGACCTTGAAATCGAATTCTTTTTTCAGTTTTTGAAAAATTAGAACAAAAGAAGATAGTGAATTACTTGATTGTTCTTGCTAATAGTGTCTTTTACTGAGATCTAAAAGCTATTTGAAACATTGGGCATGTAAATTACTATATTCAACTTCCCATGAAGAGAATATAGCATTTGCTAGTTGGGTCATTTTTAAGCAACAAAGCAAAAATCTCACTTCAAATGCTTGCCTTATTTATGCTACTTGTATTCAGTTTAGAAACTACTTTTACTGCGTTTCATTTTTTTGAAAAATATATAATTTCAGAACAAAATAATATAGATTTTGGATTATGTGCAAATATTCATTTTGGTAATCTGCAAGGACATATATGTATAAAATTCATTTAAAATATTGTTAGTTTTTGGCCACATAATGTAACAGCATAATTACATTTAAATTGTTTTGTATTGAAAATATTTTGAGATTTTTGAAGAAGGGTTATCATAATAGGATCAATAAAATCATTGGATTGTTACTATAACATCTAAATTACATATGAAAGATATTTAATTATATTTCAAAAACCAAAGATATAATGGCCTTATATATAATTTGTTCCATTCAACTTGCAGACAAATTGTTCTCTTGTAAAGAAATGAAGTATAGAATACACAAGTTCTGCTAATATAATATATATATATATAGGTGCTAAGTAGTGTACATGGAATTCTAAAATCATTGAATGGGGATCATGGCACTTTTAGATTGTCCAAGGGTGCTCATTACAATTCTTATTTGGCGATATATCCCATTCATTACGTACGCAAAATTCAATTACGTAGTCGTTTGGATACTATTAGCTTACAAAATTGATATATTTAATATATATTTGGATTTAACTTTTTTTTTTTTTGTTCTTGCTGCACTTTTTTTTTTTTTTTTTTAATTTCTAGTTTTCAAATGCTTGTATAGTAAAATTTGAATGCTTGCTTTTACTGAGTTATGCTAATTCTGTTGTTGAAGCTGAAGTGTACAAATTATGCTTTATTAGATGGAGTGGGAATGTACTTGTTTACATGGTAATAATTTAGCAAATGTCTACTAATGATCGAATTGCTAATGAGTGGCATGCATTGCTGTGGTGAAGGCCTTTAGAAAGCTTGAATTAAAACATGGATTTTTTACCATACTTTTTTTTGTATTAAATACGCGAACTAAATTTTGTTCAAACTTATTGGTAAGTTTACGATGTCCTTCATGGACATTATATTCAACAAAAATGAAATATATTAATTTTTGCTACAAGACCAATTGTATACAGTTGGTGTTAACCAAACACGGACACCAAGGAAAAGATATTAATATAATCAAAATTTTTAGATTAAAAATGTTAAACATAGGTAATCGAATTTTCAGAGGTATATTTATTGCAATTATAAAAACAAATTGCAAAAGTTATAAATTAATTTTAACCAGAAATTATATCAAAAATACAAAAAAAAAAAAAAAAATGCTCAATCCAAACTTGGACGAATATTTTGAAAACTAGCTAATATTTCAAAGAAATTAGTATTTTGTATGCAAGCCCTTGTTTTTTATAACCTTTTTGACATTAAGGCGTAGATATCATTAATTTCCTCCCAAAACTAGGGTATATATTTTGCCATTCCTACAACAATACTCATTTCAATTCATCTTTACTATAGTCTGTGTATTTTCTGTAAGCAGTTCAAGGTCACATTTTCTACCTCGCTACTGGTTGTCACTTTTTTTTACACAGCTGTTCAGGTATTCCGAAGGTAAGATATTCCCGAGATGTACTGGCGTGGAAAAAAAACAAGCTTTGTCGAAACCATGGCAACGAAGGAGAAAGAGTGAAGAGTAGGGAAAACGGGTGTCCTTGAAACGCCTACAGAAATCACACAGACTATAGAAATGGCTGTTCTCGGACTTTTATTCGGGTATGCACATGAATTTTCAATGGGATTTATATCGGAGCTTTGGAGTGGAGTGCCCATGACCTGAGGACTATTGTATACGAGCCAGGAAAGCACCTGATAATCTTTATGTTTCGGATCATCATTCTGATAAAATCGCTAGTTATTGCAAAAAGAAAGTTTCTGCACACATTATGGCAAATTTGTCTGAAATGTCAAGGTATACACTGATTTATTCTATAACATGATCTGAGCATTGATGTTGGAAGATAATTTTCTTGGAAGAAAGACAAATATTCATGTAAACATCTGTATAACCTTTATGTCACAAAAGGTTATGTAGTATATATTTTGGTTATATAAAAGGTTATATGTAGTTTATATTTTGAAACGAGGTATTAATTTTTTAAATGTCTATCAGATATTTTATAGAATTCTTATAAATATCAGTGTGTTGATATAACCATGTTCATCTGGAAATCAGGTCTACACTTTGCTCTCACACTTGGAATTTTTCTTAGTTTCATTTGCTTGTTGAATTTGTCTTCATAATACTTAAATTAAGCAAACCTAACTCTTTTCATAACCAATTTTTTTCTTATTAATGAAGATTAGGATACAGAAAAGAAATCAATATAAAATTTTTATTAAATCTCAAAATTGGCTTTTTAAAGATGCACAACAAACTCTTTATCATTAAGTCTAAATTTGTTTTCAGAGTTATCTTAAAATTTTTTTTAGCTCTTTTATTATGCACTTTCATGTGTTCTAAATGTTTATAAAAACCCAGGAAAAGATATTTTCAATGCCAAATTTTATTAATTCTGATTTGGATTAAGGCGTTATAAACAAATGAATACTCTAATTATGCTAGGATGCAATATCATCATTATAGATAGCTGAGCAAGCAAGGTTTGAATAGCAAATTCGAATATTGGTAAAAATTTGGGAAAATTGATATGCAATCCGCTAAGGGGTTACAAACAAGGGGCTGAATCTCCTAGTCTTACAATATTCTTTAACATCAAAACTGGATATTTTATTAGACTTTTGTTTAATAAATTTTTGAAAATCCTCAGCATGAACCATGTTTTATAACTGGGTGTCTGAAAACAACAAATGTCCGAAAGTAAAAGAATGTGTTGTATCTTTGAATTAACTGTAATAAAACATAATTAGAAATATAAGAAATTAGAATAATTTTTATACGAATAGACTGACTCGGATTTTAATAATTCTTATTCATTTTTATTGTATCATGCGATGCCTGGTATCCTTTTTTTTTTTTTCTTTATTAATATTAATGAAACAGAAACAGCTATTGATTCCTGGGGAAATGTAAAGATGGCGCCACGAATGATGCTTTTCTTTGGAAGAATTGTAATGTTAAGTTTGAATTCTTATTTAGAATACTTACATAGAAAGGGAATTAAAAATACCTAAAGATAAGATAATCAAATTTACGTCATTCTATTGGCAATTATTTAATATTAAATTCTGCACATTTTGAAGAATTATATTAGTTATCAATTAAAGGAGAAGAAGCCATGTGTGCGGTTATTATTCAAGATGATTACACTGCTGTAGAAAAAAACTCCATTTCTACTATCTCTGAAAACTCAGGATCATTTTCCCATCACCTAAACTTGAACAGTATAATGCATTTGTGTAGTGCTATAAACAAAATTTAATTTATGAAATTATTTTTTTTAATATGCTTGGATGTTAAGCATATATCTAACCTTTACAGAATTTTTGATTATTTTGTGATTATTCGAAGATTCAAGTTTAAAAAATATCAATTTGTCATAAAATCTTCACTATTTCAGCTGTTTACATTCAGTTGACTGCCATGTTGATGTCCTTCTAAAATGAGTATGTCCTTCTTAATGATATTCTATTAAAATTTTGATTTAAGTTACCTTTTATTTATTTTCCAAATTATGAAAGAAAAATATACTCTGTGTGTATTGCATGTATAGTTAAAAACAAATACTCGTAGCTCTGTGATTATTTATTCTATTTATTTTGAATTTTTATATTTAATGCTTTGCTATCACATTTTCTTAAGTTCGTATTGTTAGGATAAAAACCTTCTATGCGGAAAAATTTGGTATTTAAAAAAAGCTTATATTTTTTGGAATATACATGCCATTTTTCAGAAAAGGGTAATAAGTATTTCGTCCAATAAACAAAACTATTGATGAAAGGTACTAATATTAATCAGTTTTCAGTTTAACTGGTAGAATGAATCCTTTTCTAATTCATCAATTTCGGGTCGATCTAAAGCCCTTGTAACTGAATTTTTGATGTAAAATATGAGTTAAAACGTAATTTTTACTTGGTCGAAAAACATTTCATCCAATTTTACCAAAAAAAAAAAAAGAAAAAAATCTGAGAGTCTTCGGATACTTTGATATTTGTTCCGAATGATTTTGATATTGTGTATCACAACGACAATTCATAGGCTGATTTTTATTGGAACAATAATGTCAATCACATTTAAAACTTAAATGCCTTTAAATCATGAAAGAAAATTTTTGAAAAAGTCGAAGTATGCTGTGTTGCCATAAAGCCTTTATGTAATTACGAAAGAATGATTGAATATAATCCTGTAATATTTTTACTATGGAATAGTCGTATTCTTACTTTTTTTTAAATTTCAATTGATAGCGCAACATGTCGAAATAGTGATTTAGATTCGATTGTTTTCAAAATGGCATCAAGAAGGCAAAAGTTACGTGTGTTCTGTGACGCTATGAATTCAAATCGGCCAATGCTGTTCAATATCAGTTTTGGACTCAAATAAAGGAGAAAATGTTTGCAATTATATATTCAGTTGCAATGTTTCTGAAGGCATATATTCAGAGTTAGATTCACAGATGCTGTATTTAGTGTGATAGCTGAAATGTTGCTGAGAATTGGAATAATGCCTTGACATTCTTTGATATACCAGAGGGTTCACATTGGAATTTATATACTTAAGTGGTTTTATTGAAAACTATAAATGCCTTTACAATATATGGAAACCATTATGCCCCAAATTATAATTCTTTTAGTCATTCTGTATAGTCAGAAAAAGACTGAATGTATGTAAATCAATTAGACATAGTCATGCTACAAGAAAATAATTCTGAAAAAAAAAAAGCAACCCAATAATCTTTTGAATTGAAACACTTATTTCAAAGGAAACAACAACAACATAATATTATAATTTTCAAAATGATTTATTTCTCTCTCTCTCTCTCTCTCTCTCTTTTTGTGCAACGTCTAGCTTTGATCGGTATATTGTAAATACTTACATAGAGTTTTTCAATAGTTACCACTAAATCCATCAAATGATGCTTGGTTTCGAATTACATAATTTTGTTTATTTAACAATTTTCAAGATAATGTAAAGTTGGATATCAGTTTTGTTTCTTAAATGCTACAACGAATACTCCAATCAGGAAGCGAAACATGTATTGAGCTTCCCAGCTGAGGCAGTGACATTGCCGTGAAGCATGTTTCACAGATGTTTTCAGACGAGACCTGGATAGTGGAGAAAATTCGATGACTGTTAGCAGTAAATTGATATAATTTTTGAACTCAAAGAACTTCACATCGGGATATTTTGTTGGGAGATACTGGCATTGCAAATATAGTTACCTAATAAATTTGAGTTGAATTTCAACCTAGTTTACTGCAAGTGTCATAAATATTATAACTGTTAATTATAAATAGCCTAATTTCTCATTACTTTATGTTATAATCTATGGCTCACTTCATCAGAAGAAATATTCTAAATGGTTTTTATTTCGAAACCACTTTTTATGGCGTCATTTCATATATGCTTCATATGATATTGTGCATATCTTAAAATTCATTGTTAGATGCACTGTACTGTAACGATATATTTTTTTTTCTCCTGCAAGATTGCAAAAATCTCCAACATTAGATTGGCATAACGTACTTGACGAGTGCCGCTTGAAAGTGAATTAATCTATAATCTCTACAAGTAATATAACCTTTCTTTTGACAACTTTATGTTGACTACGAATGGCAACATTATTTAAACAGAAACATTCTTAAAATAAAAATGTTTTTAGGAGAATAATGTTTAAGAAGAAAAATGTTCTTAGAATAATAATGTTTAAAAAGGAAAGTTTTCTTAGAATAATAATATTTAAAAAAGAAGTTTTTTTAAAGTTATTTTAAAATAGAAGAGCATAATGTTTTGTGATGTAAAAGAACCTCTACAAATCAAACTATTCACTTTTGTTGAACAATTCAAGTCAATCTATTTTCATTGAGAATTTTTGAATGAGATTTGAGAATGCACCTAAAGAAAATATATGTTTCAATGTCCCTGTTAATATACCCTAATTATATAATCCAATACTTTATGGTAATGCTATATGTTACCTGTTAATATACAATAATTATATAATCCAATACTATATGTTACAATACTATTGAGAGATGTTAATATAACATATAATTATTTCTTCACAATAAGTACGTTACAAATACATAAGCAGTTTTATAGAATAACAACAATAAAAAGCTGATGCCACTCAAGCTAAAAATAATTATGCTAAATTATTTGCTTGCTTGCTTGCCGCAAGAAATACGTTACAACTACAATTTTACAATGACAAGATTTTACTATGACGATTAAAAATTATAACTGCATTTAGAAATCTGTTCTAAAAAAATCTCCAGTTGAAATGACTAATGACTGTTTATAGTTAGGTTGATAATTAATTAATTTTGGAATAATTAATTTTAAAATTCTTTTCTTAGTAGTTTTAAGTACAAGGGACAATGTGCTGAGGGAGACAGATTAAAAAATGTTATTAATCTGTTTCCAGATAGATAAATTTGTGAAAAAGTAGAAATTCTATGAATTCTAAAATGTTAGGATGATATCAATACTTTGTCAAAAATTACTAGTCAGGTTTCCTATCTGTTTCATTACATTTACTTTGTTATTACAGAATATTCAGCATTTGCTTCAATAATTATTGTCTGTAAACATATATATCGAGCTATCATGACTCATGATAAATAATAACATGATAATAATTCGGAAAAACAACAACAACAACAAAAAACTAAAAATAAGTGATTAACAAGTTCATACACTCAATGAACAGAACATATGTAAGCCAATTAAAATAATCAGTATTAATATCTGGCGGGTATCATGGGTTTGAAGTTTTATACAAACACTTTTTCTGAAATAAAATATAACTGATATCCTCGACGCACCAACTGGTCGCATAGGTAACTTGTATTTATTACTAGCCGCCTTTGGCGACCAGCCGGTTCGCCAGTATTACCGCTCACTACAATTTTCAATTAAATATTTTAAGTAACTGGTCTCTTAATAGATTCTCAAACAAAACATTTTTAATCTTCAAATTTTGATAGTCATACCAAACTTATGCTGTTGTTTAGATGGTTTCGTTCAATTTACTATATATATTTTGCTAATTTGTTGTCATTTCCGGTAAAATTTCAACTTTAATTTAAAGTGGAAATGATGAAATTGCAATTAATATAAAGATATTTTTTTAATAAAAACAAGCGTTTTATTTTATTTATCATCTTTATTGTTATTTATTTATTATTATTGAATATGAGTATTGCAAACAGAATCGCTCGGTATTTAAGTCTTATGTGAACTACAAAATATTTTTCATAATTTATGTAATATCTCAAAGAATAATTCAACAAAAACTTCTCAGAATCAGCATAAAATTCAGTTTTCAGTTTTGCTTTCAAAAGGATTGAAATGAAATCAATAATAATATTTTGTTCCAGCCTATAAATATATTTCAAAAATTATGAAGTCTAAATTTAATGCAGTAAGGTATCATATTCTGAGAAATATTCTGGACACACCAAATTTTAAATAAATGAATGAATTTTTCTGCTTTCCACGATCAACTAAGACTGATTTATGAAGTTTTGAATGTTAAAAATTTAGAAAAACTCAACATTTTCATAATCTTAGTCCAATTAATCTTGAGAAACCTGTGCACTGATTCGCGTATTTTCTTTGAAACGATAGATAGAAAATCTAAAATTATCCTTTTTTTATTGAATAGTGATATTCAAATTTTCATAAATCAGTCAGTTTAAGTGATTGATTTAGTTGATTGGAAATAAACTCTTTTTATTTAAAATATTAGTGTTTCAAGAACATTTTGTTATTCGTGATTTCCACAGCAGAAGCTTTATGTAAAATCAAAAATTCGTTATTTATTAGAGCATTTATTGAATCAAGCTACATGAAATATAATCATTTTCCATTTAGACCATTTTAGCAGATCTGTGACGTACTAAAGGTTTAAAAATCAGCTGTGTGGCCCTAATTTGGATGGATATCCTGTTCATATTAAACAAAACTTGCCTTAAAATATAACTGATTTATTGGATTAATAATATAGAGTGTAAAATATCATAAAATATATTTTCTTGAATTTATTTTTTAGAAAAAATAATATTTCATATATGTTTCCTTTCCTACAGACACGTGCCGAAAATTATATTTTTACAGATTTTATTTCCAAAAAGATTTAATTTATTTTTAGTTGGAGCTTTAATCAATGTGATGGCAACACTTTGAAAAAAGCTAATTTTTTCCCATGAATACGAAACGTGCTCGAGCAGCTTAAATTTTATTTTTATTTTGCACGAAAAAAAATTGTTGAAAAATATATTTAAAATATTTATTTGAAATTCATAAAATATAGAAATTTAATTTTAAGGTTAAAACATTGGTATCATTTAAAAGATAATTTTTTGATCTTTAACTTCATGTAAAATACTTTTTTGTGCGGTAATATTTTCGGAAGTTATAGCAGAAACACGCCAAAATTTCACTTAATTTTTAAATAAATAAAATTCTAGTTAAAAATTCGAAAAAATAACCCCCAGGTGCACATTCCCGGTCTCCAAGATATACACGTGCCAAATTTGGTAGCTGTAGGTTGAATGGTCTGGCCTGTAGAGCGCCAAAACACACACAAACACACACACACACATTGAGCTTTATTATAAGTATAGATTAATAGAGAGAGACCAATAGATCCAGTTCATAAGTATCGTAGCCATATTTCAATTTCTTCATAATGTCCAATATTTTTTAAGGTTGCTTATTAATATTCAATCCATTTTCTTAGTCATATCAAAATAATTTATTTTTCTTATTGTTTTTTTTAAAATTGTGCTTAGAAACAGCAATTCTTCTTCTGGTAGCCATAATTAGGCACAACAAATCCTGTCGGTACTACTTCGTTCAGTGGTGGCAAGGCGGTCGGCTGTATATAAGAAGACGTAGCGATAATAATAATAATAATAAAAATCGACTAATAAAAAATAAAAACAGGCTCAGAAATTAACGAAAGAAGTTAATTAGAATTTATATCTACAGTTATCTAAATGTAATAATTCTATCATTATAGAGTCAATCTCCAGTTTATTATTTTTAATTAATTGAAAACCGATATCGTTTTAAAAGGAATCTTTGATAATTACCTGAAAATGAAACTCTATTGTTATGAATTTATGGAGAATTTACTTTATTTTAGTAACATGATAATGCTTACAAGTTTGGTCTGCTACCAAAAACTATTTGTAAGTTGCAATAAGCATGACTGAATATTGTGTAAAAATTTCTGTCATTGGATCTAGAGCCATCTAATTTTTCTTGGGTAATAGATGCACTCAAAGATGCTTTAAAAAATAATGGATTTTAAATCGTTTGAAATTATTAAATTTTAATGTTTTCCTTCAATAATTTCGGAATATACTGTAACACAAAAACTGTAAAAAATAAATGAAATGTTAACGCTTTTCTTCAATAATTTTGTAGTACACTGCGGTGACAAAAGTCATGGGATAACTTCCAATAACTTGTTGGTCCACCTTTTGTCCGGCGAAGTACAGAAACTAGACTCAACAAGTCGTTGGCATGGACTTAACAAGTCGTTGGCATAGACTCAACAAGTCGTTGAAACTCTCCTGCATATACATTGAGAATGTCAATACATATGCAGGGATATTTATATTGACATTCTCAAATATTAAGTCATGCTGCCTCTTTAGACTTTAGATGATTGCGAAAGTGTTACCAGTGCACGATTTTGTGAACGAACTGATCTCTCGATTATGTCCCATAAGTGTTCGATAGGATTAATGTCTGTAGATATCCGTGGTTAAATCATTCGCTGGAATTGTCCAGAAGGTTTTTCGAACTAATCATGAACAGCTGTGGCCCCGTTACGTCAACCATAAAAGTACCATCGTTATATAGGTGCATGAAGTCCATGAATGGCTGCAAGTGGTCACTAAGTAGCTGAATAGAGCCATTTCCTGTCAATGATTGGTTCAAATTGACCAGAGGACCCAGTACATTCCATATAAGAGCAGCCCACACCATTATGAAGCCACCACTAGCTTGCTCAGTGCTTTATTGACAAGTTGGGTCTGCAGCTTCGTAGGGTCAGTGCCACACTCGAACACTACAATCAGTTCTTACCAACTAAAATCGTGATTCATTTGACCAAACGATGGTTTTACAGCCGTCTAGGACCCAACCGATATGGTCACAAGTCCAGAAATGGCCTGCATGCGATGCCTTGCTGTTAGTAAATGCACTCGAGTCTGTCTTCTGCTGCCATAGCTCATTAAAGCCGAATTTCACTGCACTGTTATAACGGACACGTCCGTCGTACGTCCCACTTTGATTTTTGCTGTTATTTCAAGCAGTGTTACTTATCTGCTACAGTGACAATTCTACGCATACGTCACTGGTCATTATTTGCAGGCGGTCGGCCACTACTTTGTTCATTAATTAGGTATTCTCGATATACTCAGCTTATATTGTGGATCTCGAAATATTGAATTCCCAAACGATTTCCTAAATGGAATGTCTCATGCATTTAGGTCCAACTACCATTTCGAATCACCCATCGTGCGATAATAATCACTTCAGAAACCTTTTCACATGAGCCATCCGAATATAAATAAAAACTCTGCCAATGTATTGACCATTTATATATTTTGTACGCTATGTTACTGCTATCTATATATATTCATATTGCTATTCCATGACTTTTGTCACCTCAATGTTTATTATAATACGAAAGCTATTTTCTTTAAAAAGACACTTTTTAATGATATCAATTGATAAGATAGAAAAGTTGTTTATTTTAATGAAATTTTTCTCTAATTTAAAGGATTAAAAATATTTTAAAATTTATTTTACTATAATAATTTTTATTATTTAACAACTGCGATTATACTCTTTCTCTTTGCTATGATATTAAATACATTTCTTTATATGCATTATTGTTGTGTTAGTTAAGAGTAAGTCCTTAAAAAAATGATATCAAGACTAATGAATTAATCCTAAATCTTTTTTATGTTCCTTTGTTTTGAGCTGGAAGTTCGAATCCCTTCAATTATTATTATTATTATTATTATTTTGCACGAACAATTTAGAAATTTTTTTAGTGAAATTGACTTTAAAATTAGCCCAAATTATAATGTATTTCAACAGAGAAAAATGCACGACAACAATTTTGATTTATGTAAATTGTTGAATAGGTCAACCAAAATCGGTCTTTATGTTTGTATCCGGCGATATTACTGAATTAACGGATATGGGAGGTGAGGTAAAGCATTTAGATAAAATATTAATTTGAGAAAAGAATTTTAAATTAAAAAGTTGTAAGTATTAAAAGGATATATAAAATGAAATGAAAAATTTTATTGTTTAATTAAATTATTACCTATTAATGAAAAATAATTAAATAATAAAATGCTAGTTAAAAATTAAATTATTGAAAATTAAATTTAAATTTAAAATTATTTAGTAAATTTAAAATTTATTTTAAGTAGATTTAAAATTTATTTCAGTAAATTTTAAAAAGTTCAAAGCTTAATGGAACTAAAAATAGTTTTAAAAAATTAGATCGAAGTTTTCAGAATTCCATTAAAGTACCTGTTATATAGAAAGCAAAAAGCAGTAAAAAAAATCAGATCTAGTCAGGTTGATATTTGCATGACTTTTTTGAAGAATTCCACTTTGTCGAATAAAACATCGTTGTCGAAAAGTGACTGTAAGTACTTTTCTACCTATTCGAATTCTCGGATAGAAAATTCTATAATTAATATGTTATTCTACAGTTTAAGGTGACATTATGATGAACGATTTCAAGATTAAAAAAATGTATTGATAAGTAAATATGAGAAAAAATAAAAAAAGCCTTGCTTTGATGATACGACTGATTTTCAAAATTATTAAACAGAAGTATTTATGAACGAACGGAATGAATTCAAGTTTAATTATTGAGACCAAATGTTGATTTCAGATATAATTTTCTTCTCACCCCTTATTTAATGAAAATTAACCATAATGAAATCATTTAAAATCGAAGAATAACATTCCTAAAATAGATTTTTTTTTCTTTCGGTCTACGATTTCTGATTGACAGAAAAGTACTTAGATCGACCCAAAATACTTTGGGGTAGATCTTTTTTATTTTTTTTTCCAGCAAAGTCATTTTTTTCAAACAATAATGTAAATATAAATCTGAAATCTTTATCAGTTATTCATTTATATAAAACATGTATTGAAATAAAGTTAAAATTTTTTAAAATTTAATAAAAATTGAAAAATATTTTGCTAAATTAACATTTGAAAAAAATTTGCTCCTGATCAAATTAAGCTATCATAACTTTTGAAAACTTATTTTATTATTTTTTCCTACTTAAAACATCTGCAATATTTATTAGTTATTCATTTATATAAAACACATATTAAAATAAAATAGAAAATTTTTCCATATAAAAAATGTAAAGATATATTTCCAAATTTACATTAAAAAATTAACTCCTGATCATATCAAGCTATCATAACTTTTAAAAACTTATTTTATTATTTTTTTTCCTATGACTTTTTAATTGGAATTTTTTTCTCAGAATAATAGCTTTTAATTTAAATGCGAATAATCGATGTTTTTTGAGTTTAATCTATTCGATAACTTAAACCAATAAAATGGTTGATATGAATTATTTTTATACATTTTGATACTTTTCACAACAATTCAACTGAAGTAAATGTCAATTACGTTCATTTGTTACATCTGAGACTTAGCGTATAATAATATTTGCACCAAAACCAAAAATAAATGATTCTCTTTCCATGCATCAAGGTTATTGATCCTCTCGCTCGATTGAAATGCAAATTGGTAAGTGGAAATGTTTATTTACGAAGGAAGTGCTTCGAGCACTGCGTTTGACCTTTCCAATTCTTGAACTGGACTTACTAAGGGCAGAGTCAAGTGAAAGCATAATGCTAACACATAATTGGCGGTCAGTCTACTTTTATCCACTTAGTAGAACCTACCCTGCCTGACTCGAAGCATCAACCAGTAATTTCAATGTCTAATGAAGAAGCCTTATCTTGGCCTATGTTTCTAGATGAACTCTTAGTGAGACGAACTTAATTATTCTTGTGTAATGAATTTAATGAGATTCCCCTTGTATCACTTTCTTGCTAAGTGTATCATTAATTTCTAGATTTATTTAATTTATTAAGTGTTCGTGGAAATTGCATTACCATTTAATGTTTTTTTTTCTTCATTTTTTGGAATTATAAACTAATAATATATGATATTAATGTTTGCGTACGAATTGCGCCTTTGGCGACTAGCCTTTTCGCTGGGAACACCGAGTTGAGGTTAATTTCGTTTAAAAGTTCTTATTTTTTAGGGTTTTTCCATTAAAGAGTTTTTAATAATGGTGGTAGAAATTTAATCGTTAATATTAGGACACTTTTATTTTGCGTTGTTGGTAGGGGACCTTGAGTACGAACATGAAATGCCTAACATTTAAGCAGTCTTTCAGTTTACTGTCTTTCATCAGATTAATAATGATGGGGAAATGGTAAAGAGATGATATAGACTCAAGCACCGAACTTATTATATATCTTAGCTTGAAATTAGAAATGTGACCCCAATAAACTTTAATTCGGGTAACTTCAAATTTTGACATTAATTTAATCAGGTAATTAGTTCACACGCTTATTAGTTCTTGCTAAGTGAATCATTAGTTTCTAGATTTAATTAATTTATTAGGTATTCATGTTCGTGGAAATTCCATTACCACTTAATGATTTTTTTCATTTTTTAAAATTATAAACTAATAATATATGATATTAACGTTTATGTACGAATAACTGCCTTTGGCGACCAGCTTGTTCGCTGGGAACATTGGTTTGAGTTTGATTTAATTTAAAAGTTCTTAAGTATATCTTAACTTTCAGTGTTTCTTCATTAAATAATTTTTAAACTTTTAATTATGGTAGAAATTTAGCGTTGCATTGAGGGGACCTTGTGTACGAACATGAGATGCCTTACATTTAAGCAGATTTTCAGTTTTCGATCTTTCATCAGATGGTGATAATAATAATGGTATAATTATATAATGGTTCGGAGATGGAATAGATTCAAGCATCGCACTTGTTATACATCCTTAGCTTGAAATTAGAAATCTGACCCCCCCAATAAATCTTAGTTCAGGTAGCTTCAAAATTTGACACTAATTAATCAGGTATTTAGTTCACATGCTAATTAGTTCTTGATAATTGTATCATTAATCAGTTTTTCTAAGTTATAATTATTAATAATTTTTTTATTTATTTAATTTATTAGGTGTTCTTGGAAATTACATTGCTATTTAATGATTTTTTCTTTATTTTTTGGAATTATAAACTGATAATATATGATATTGAGGTTTGCGTGCGAATGGCTGCCTTTGGCGACCAGCTTGTTCGCCGGAAACATTGATTTGTGTTTAATTGCATTAAAATTTTTTTAAGTATACCTTAACTTTCCAGATTTATTCATTAAAGAAAAGATATTGAAAGTTAAGATATGCTTAAGAACTTTTAAATTAAATGAAACTCAAACCAATGTTTCCAGCGAATAAGCTGGTCGCCAAAGGCAGTTAGTTATTCGTACACAAACGTTAAGATGAAATGCCTAACATTTAAGCAGATTTTCAGTTTTCAGCCTTTCATCAGATCAATAATGGTGTGGAGATAATATACACCAAAGCACCAAACTTGTTATTTATCTTTGACTTAAATTAAAAAAACAAATCTAATCTTAATAAACTTTAGTTCAGATAACTTCAAACTTTGACACTAATTTAATTAGGTAATTAGTTCACATGGCTCATTCATCATTCAGAGATTTAGACATGATTAGGGTGTTCTAATCTCATCTGTCTAAATTATGAATTTCATCTGTTTTAGCCAATGGAGGCTAAATCGCCAAGAGATAAATAGCTGTTAAGTTATATGATACGGTAAACAGCATGGATGCAACCTATGAGCAATGACAAATAGAAATACAAAAAGGGGAAAACGTAGTCGGAAGGCTTTAATTGTGTCTGCAGGGATGAAATTAAAGTGAAGGCGTAAAATAAAAATAACATTATCTGTCAGAAGATCAACAAATAAAGCTAAAAGACTATTTTCGTCCAAAACGTTATGACTGAACAACTTGAATGGGAAGCAAAAGGTTAAAAAACTTAATATACTCACACAATGTATTAAATCCTTGTTTGCCCTTTAAATCCCACAAATCCCCTCCCCTCATCAAGTGCATTTTTAAAGTTTTTAAAATTGTTATTTTTGTTTACCTTTTCGTGTTTAAATTTCGCTTTACCATTGATTAACTAGAAAAAATTGTATGATAATACTAGATAATTCATTTTTAAAAAATTTTATCATGAACCCTTTTACAAGTTACAGAAAGTTCATAATTTTAAATGAAAATATCTTTGCCATTTTTACAAATAACTCCAGAAATACTTTTCCCATGTTTTTATTATGGTATAGCATAAATTTTTCTGATTGGACTTTTTGGCCGACTTCCTTTATTTTCTATAACTTCTTTATTTTGTCCCCACGGGCGCTGTAACTTATCTCAATAAATTGAGCATAGTCACTTTACTATAGGTATATACCATTTCCCTGGCTATATGAGTTACCGTTTTGAATTTAAAGGTCTTAAAAGGACTCTACTTATCATCCACAGTAAGTCTAAAAAAAGTAGGGCAAACGTTTCATTAAATAAGATCCCAAATCTGTGAAAATATTTTGTTTTCTGTAGAGGGTAAGAATGAAAAATAACAAAAATTAAATTTTTACGGGACGGAATTATGTGCGGCGGATGCTATGCACCGGGGTCTCGCGATTGAAAGGGTCCCAACATGATTAGGAACTAAAATAATGCACTGAATGATAATAGTGGGATGGAAACAAGACAGAAAGACATTTAACTGGAACAATCGATGGGTATTGAAATAAACGAAGTTTGTAGATATATTACAGTTCAGTGCAAGTGTTTAACATATTATAGACATAAAGTACGGTCATTGACCTCACCTACTAGATTGAATTATAGTACTTTGATAATTCATACTATAAAATTTTTAATATTGTTAGATCTAATCATGTCCGTGTGAAGGAAGTATCCTTCTGGGTGCCAAAAAAAAAAAGCAGAAAAGAAAAAGTTTAGTTATATTAACGTCCCGTTTTAAGCAAGACTAGGGCTATTTTGGGACGGACCTCGTAATTTTGAACCACGGTCAGATGATGAGGGTGACACCTGAGCTGGCACCCCCTCTTCACACCACGCCACACCAGCGGGAGGACGTTTGGCCCTGACGGATTTAACGTGCAATAGACCCCCTTACACGACGGTTCTTCGGGTCTCGAACCTGAAAACCTATGGTTCATGAGCCGAGACCTTGCCACCAGGCCGCCGCGGCTCCCAGAAAAGAAGAAAAGTTAAATTTTAAAAAGTCATCAGTGTATCTGTTTTTTTTCTTCTTTTTTTTTCTCCACGAAGTAATTCTGGCAATGAAATTGTTTCGACTTTAGAAGTTACTATTCAAGCTTCAATTGACGAAGAAAATTCCGCACAAACTACACAATCTTGCAATGAAAGTGTAGAAACTGTGAAAATCTTTGAAGAACCATATGCTTATACAAATATGATTGAATCAAAAAATAATGACGAAAATGACAATAACAAATTTGATTAAGTGCATATAAGTGATTCAGGTTTATGACCAAGCATTATAACTGATAAGTTAAAACTTTTTTTTGTGTTAAAAACACAACATAAAGGAGTTTTTGCCAAGAATGCTGATGGTAGATCATTTTCCACTACTTACTACTTTTTTAAAAAAAAGTGTCATGTTCTGCAACTAGGCCGATAATACGATTACATACAATATAAATCATGAACATTTCAGAGCGTTTTTGGTTATTGAAATTTTTTATTTTATTAAAATGTTAATTAAAAGTTATTAATATCTCGCACAAAATAGGAAGCAATTTTTTTTGTATTTTACTACTACTTTGACATATCTTAAATGTTCAATTTCTCAAATTTTTATATAATTAATGTCCACATCCAAATTTGAATATACTAAATATTTCCACTTAAATTTGTGATAAGACCCTCTAAATTTTAAAATAATGACTAAAGATTTTTTGAATCGTTTGAAATGACTGAAAAAGCATTAATATAGTTATTGTATGAGAATAAATATTAATTAGTTATTATGGCCGGAAACACTGCTGTAACTATTCCTAACCTACAAATCTCTATTTCTTTCTGCAAGATATTGTTTCATAACTAGAAAGACTGAAATGCCAACTGATGTATTCATTTTTTTTACCTGTCCTGATTCGAAATTATGATGAATTGATTAGATGTCATGCTGGAAGCTCAAGACAGAATTGATATATTTTATTCTTTAATAGGTAACTTGTAGTCATGAGGACTTCACCTGAAGTCCTACCATTATAGAAAGAAGCTCCCAAGATGCATATTCCATCCTAATTTTTCCCAAGACATACATTCCCATTCTAAAAATGAAATCATTATAAACCTACCTGAGTTAATGAACGTGTTATATATTATATAGAAGGTGGGAAAGTTGGTCATTCGCAACCATTCCAATGGAAAAATGGTGCTCCACGCCACTCCATTTTTCGTTTCTCCATTTAGATTAGTCCCTCATAAGCACTCCACACCAACGTAATTTCAACTTCCTCACTAAAGATCTTATTAAAGTACATCGCTCTCCCTTTCATGCAACCCCAACCTCTCTTTACTTACCTACATTTTCTGAGCGCCAATTTTAAATGGTAATTAGGACAGGTTGGGTATTAAACCTTTCTCACCAGGACATACCGATTTTGACCGATTTTCGATCACTTTTAATCTGCCATTATTCCATTGGCTTGGCGTTGAGGGTTCGTGATTGTCCACCTCAAAGTTATGTATTTAATAAACACCATGAGTGTAAGAGCTTTACTTCAGCAAGTAATTTTTGAAATATTATAACTAAAATTTATGCTACATATAAATTAAATGATATCCGAGACAGAAAAAGAATTATAAGTATTCAAAGGATCAACACCAAGATCATTTGTTAACATATTTGTTAAAATAATTAAACAACCAAACAAGGCAATTAATTTAACTCAATGAAGGGCAATTCAATAACATAGCTTCAAGAATATAAAATTGTATGAGATTAATATTCAAAATACATTTTGATAAATAAAGAGTATTCTTGCTAAGTTGATAAATTTATAAAATATCTCGGTTTCAAAATGGATTAAAATTAAATAAGGAATCAAAGTGAACCTAAGTTTGCATAAAAGAACCTTGGAACGTCATTTCCATTCCAAAGTTATTACTGTAATTTTTTTTTCAGTTTTTTATAAGTGTTTGGACATTAATATGAGTTTTTTTCCTTATTTGTGGAGAAGTATTACAGTAAAATGCAGATAAAATTTTCATTGTATATGGAAGTTAAATAAATATGTTACCAAACAAAATTTAGAAAATGCACTCGGAATATGTGAAATTTATCTAAAGTGTCAATATTAAAGTGATAAAATGCAGACTATAAAAAAGGCTCATGTCTGTATTACTTTGATTTTCTTCGAAATAGGTGCATGACAAGAAAAAAAAATCGAAATGCTAATTCATATAGCAACATTTTTGTTGAACACTGACTAATACTTAACTGGATTTTGCATCTGAGCTATCATCAAATTATTGCCAATCCATTGTTTAGTTCTAACGCAAAGTTAATTCACAAATAAAGAAACGAACACAATTTTAATATATTGCTATAAAATGCTTGTAACGCCAGATACATTAATATTATTTTTATTTAAACAGTAAAAGAGTTCTAATTTTTTATACAAATCTTTAAGTCTGGACATTGGAGAAAAATGAATTTAAAGCTGCTTAACCGTTTTTTTAATTTTAAATTTTAATAATCTTTAAACAAAGCTTTCTGATTTTTGTCGTCGCCTGCCAAATCCATCGGATTATCTTTTATTAACTTAAAAGATTAAATTAAAAAGATAGTAATTTAATCTTTTTCGTAAATCAATCTAACAACGAATATCAAACAAATTTTGCTTTCTGCTATAAAAACACATTTAGATACACTACACAACATTGCTAAAACTGGAGTACATTTACCTTAAGATTAATCGAAGAATGATTCATTATACAGAGGGAGAAGTATCCGGAAAATTGCTCCTTATACTCTAAGAGCCTGAGAAAACAATCGTAATTGTATTCATTAATTCGACAGAGTTTGCTGTACGTTTCTCGAATAAACGAGTAGCGTCATGTGCGCGATTCAACACACGTCTCAACCTTCGATTTGTCACTCATCCACGTCTAATGCAGCAGATGGAACTTCATTCTTCCGTTAAATGCAAATGAGGTGAGACTTATGGAACTCCATCCACAAAACAATTGCGTTTGTTTTGCTTCGAGATGAATGAACGAGCGTGTCATCGCGATTATATTCGCTTCCATTATGTTCTATCGCACTCTGTTTAAGGTTATTACAATTTTATTCCTGAGTTCAGGTTCCGGCGAAAGTTCTCTGCAGTTCATTGTCCTGCCATGGATGGGGCCGAGGCGATGCTGACGGGCACCTGCATTTTAAATCGCGGTAAATAAAGACAGAAGACTTCCATGATGATAGGCTTAATCATAAATAAAATTCCTCGACTGGCAACATCTGGGAATCTGGTTCTTTAGAAGTGGAATCCCGGTGACAGAAAATGGCTACATGTAGTTAGGATTAGCTTTGTTACTTTTTTTAATGGTTAGAGTCTGGAATGTTCTCTCAACAGAAATGTCATATTTATGTATCGTTTTTTTTAATCTTCTTCAAGGAGAAACGAAATTCAAGGAATGAGTCTTAAGTTTCATCTAGGGGAGAAGATGAAATGGTTATTTTAATTTCTTTATAGTTTTTGATTAATTAAAAAAAACGTGAGTGGTTTCTTTATGCTGTAAGGTGAATTTTCTTGTAAAAGAAGTTTGTGCTAAAATTAATCGGCGAATTTTTCCGAAGACTGGGAAAGGAAAACATAGCAAGTGAGAATGATAATTTTTCGCATAAAAGGGTTTTATGTTTAAAAATTTTTTCACGAATTGTTATTGAAATAATTGTACAGAGCAGAAAAAGTATAATCTATATTACTTATAATAAAGCTCAATGTATGTGTGTGTGTGTTGGCGCTCTACAGACCAGACCATTCGACCTACAGCTACCAAATTTGGCACGTGTATAACTTGGAGGCCGGGAATGTGCACCTGGGGGTTATTTTTTCGAATTTTTAACTAGAATTTTATTTATTTAAAAATTAAGCGAAATTTTGGCGTGTTTCTGCTATAACTGCCGAAAATATTACCGCACAAAAAAGATTTTTACATGAAGTTAAAGATAAAAAATTTATCTTTTAAATGATTTTACTGTTTTAATCTTAAAATTAAATTTCTATTTTTAATGAATTTTTAAATAAATATTTTAACTATGTTTTTCAATAATTTTTTTCGTCAAAAATAAAAATGAGGATTAAGCACGTTTCGCATTCATGAGAAAAAAATAGCTTTTTTCAAAGTGTTGCCATCACATTGATTAAAGCTCTAACTGAAAATAAATTAAATCTTTTTGGAAATGAAATCTGCAAAATTATAATTTTCGGCAAGTGTCTGTAAGAAATGAAACAAATATGACATATTATTTTTTCTAAAAAATAAATTCAAGAAAAATTATTTTATGATCTTTTACACTCTCTATACAGGGTGTTTATTCAGTCCCGGATCCATTTTGATATTTAATGACTCATAAAATAATGAAGATGTAAACAAATTTATGGCACTTATTGATGGAATAACTCATATATTTTCCTTTTCAGGTTTGAATATTTTTACTTTTGTAAATATCGTCTGCGCGTGTTTTTAATTTCAGATAATTTCATTTTCCAGTCTAAATATCTGTACTTTTCTAAATATCGTCTGCTTATTAATTGCATTCTTCTCTCTTTTGTTTTTGGCAACTATTGAAATGTTATGTTTACTTTTGATGTGTTTGTTCTATGTAGTACTTTTGTATGTGATGTTTTATTCGATCGGATATTAAGGAGAATGCATACACCACAAGAGAAAGCACAGATTTTATGGTGGTCATAGAGTTTATTTCCAATCAACTAAATCACTGACTTTTAAGAGTTAATTTCAAATCACTTAAACTGACTGATTTATGAAGTTTTGAATATCAGTATTCAATAAAAAAAGGATAATTTTAGATTTTTCATCGATCGTTTCAAAGAAAATACGCCATCAGCGAGCAGGTTTCTCAAGATTAATTGGCCTAAGATTATGAAAATGGTGAATTTTTCTAAATTTTTAACATTTAAAACTTCATAAATAAGTCTTAGTTGATCGTGGAAAATAGAAACATTCATTCATTTATTTAAAATTTGGTGTGTCCAGAATATTTATCAGAATATGATACCTTACTGCATTAAATTTAGACTTCATAATTTTTGAAATATATTTATAAGCAGGAACAAAATATTATTATTGATTTCATTTCAATCCTTTTGAAAGCAAAACTAAAAACTGAATTTTATACTGAATCTCAGAAATTTTTATTGAATTATTGTTTGAGATATTACATAAACTATGAAAAATATTTTGTAGTTAACATAAGACTTAAATACCGAGTGATTCTGTTTGCAATACTCATATTCAATAATAATAATAATTAATAAATAACAATAAAGATGATTAATAAAATAAAACGCTTGGTTTTATTAAAAAATATCTTAATATTAATTGCAATTTCGTCATTTACATTTTTAATTAAAGTTGAAGTTTTACCGGAAATGGCAACAAATTAGCAAAATATATATAGTAAATTGAGCGAAACGATCTAAACAATATAAGTTTGGTATAACTATCAAAATTTGAAGATTAAAATTGTTTTGTTTGAGAATCCCTTAAGAGACCAGTTACTTAAAATATTTAATTGAAAATTGTAGCGAGCGGTAATACTGGCGAACCGGCTGGTCGCCAAAGGCGGCTAGTATAAAATAAAATTACTGAATATTAAATTATTAAGGAATGCTTATTTTAATAATATCTTTTACTATCTATAAGGAAATATAAATTAAAAGGAATTAGAATACAAACCCTTATTTAAAAAACAATAAAAAATCAGATTAACGAAAATAAATTCGTTTCCCAAAGCAATTTTTTAAATTTTCGTAACTATTATTCGCCAATGGGGTATAGAAATATATTTAGTAGTGAGTATGGGAGAAAGTTTCGAGATGTCCACTTCCTCTGGCTTTATTGGCGATCATATACCAAATATTATCCTTCTAACTCAAAAGTTTTTGAGATTGAGCTCACAGACAGATAGGCAACGTGGTCTAATAGTGGAGATTTAGTGATTTTTCGATTCCAGTTTTTTTAACGACTATAATATTATCTCTTTGCATACTTCGCTTATGAGAATGTAAAAATTCCAATATTTTGGCACGAAGAAACAGTAAAAAAATGTGGAAGTCGAAGATTGGATTTAAGTATGCGGCAGCTCGTTTATCTTAGAAAGTACGGCGCAGCAGGGATCGCAATTTATATATTTCAGGTCTACAATGAACAAAATTTGCAAACTATCTGGCAATTGGATGTTATGAAAGAAAAGGTTGCCATTGGCATTGAGAAATTGTGATTCTGTCGTAGTTGATCTTTCATAGTAATAAGGATCTCAAATGCACACAGAAGAGTGTGGGTGTGAACATCCTCCACAATTCCCAGATATTTCTCCATTGAATGTTTGCGAGTATATTTTGATAATTAAACTCATTAAAGAATGATCAAAATAAGGACAGCTGACAAAGAAAGTATCAGTACAAAGCAAAACATATGGCATGAACTGATAAAACAAATCGTAATATTTAGTCAATGGTGGGTTTATAGGCAAGGCAATGTGTATTATAAAGTTTTAATTTTTATAAAATAGTCAAATGAGTTTCACATTTCAATACGTCTTTAACAAAATCAATATATTAATCATGTATTTAGATTATTTTTATTTTAGTAATTTTTTTGAAAATGTTATTTATTTATTTACTATTAATTGTCATTTGTAACCAGCAGGTTCGTCGGAGATATTAGTTATATTAAATTTCTGTTAAATCGCTTTGATAAAATTTCATACCAGTGATTGCATCAAATGGTCAGATGTTAAAGCTGCTTTGTTTTATTAGTGCTGTTCTGTATATTGTAAGTACGAACTTTTCCATTGGAGATCAGTTCCATAACATCATAACGCTATTATGTATCCAGTTCATCTCTAAATTTATTTTTCGATATCGTGATTTCATTTTTTATTTGTCCAGCAAACTACATAGATACAGGGTCCCTTTTCAGCTTTTAACAACTGAGGAAAATAATCTTGTAATCAAATATTAGATGAAACTAGGAAAATGATTTCAGTTTCAGTCTCAACAGTGACAATATTGATGTGAAATGTACTTAAAAATATGTTTAAAATTTTAATTTTTAAGCGAAAAAATATCAAAACTTAGCTTATTTTTAATTAATTAAGATTCCTATTAAAATTTTAAAAAATGTGCTCTGAGGTTCCATTTCCACTCTTCCAAGTATATATAACTGGTCCTCAAATTTGGAAGCTCTACTTCAAATCGTTTGGCTTGTAGAACACCGATATACACGCACGCGCGCGCGCACACACACACACATTTAACGCCCATTAAATAATGCTTGAGTTCGTGTGTGCGTGTCGCAAATACAAGCATACTCATCTTTAATATAAATAGAGATAACTGATGATTTTGTATTTGTACATAATTTTAATTATAAACAAATGCTCGATGCTTGTAAATATTGTAGTAATTAAATGAATGTATTAAAACCTGCTGTCACAATTTAACATTTACACTGAATAATTACACTTGGAAAAATATTATTATTCTAATATTTTATAATTCATAAAATGTATATATTTTTTTGTATTTATTAATTTGACAACTTGGCTAATAACAGTATTTTAAAGGAAATGTTTTTGGCCTCTTTCTCAGTCCAGCGACCCGTGGTTGCTGTTAAGCCTATTTAGTCAGAAATCCGCAGCTGCATCTATGCCTAAATCAATGAAATATGGGTATTTACTTCGTTTTTGATTTTCACTGGACATATATAGTAACGAAAATTTATACCCAATAAACAATACACATAATCGGCCACCGTCGTCTGTAACCTTGGGCATAGTTTAAAAATGACGTCACTCTTTTGATCTTCGTCATCATCGGATGCGCAAATGAAAACTTCTGTTTTGGTGAAAGCAACTTAGCAATGTTTAAAGTGTCTGATTTAATGGTGTGCAAATAAGCATAAACATGAATAAATAATGTTTATGTTGAGTAATTACATTCTTCCTTCACGGACCAAATTGCGGGTTATTGCTTGTAATTACTTTTGGCATTTTTAAAATTTTATTTTGGACATTTTTATTTAAAATTTTATTTGGCATTTTTTTTCCCTGTTAATAGATCACTATTTGTTTCAATCCGATTTCAGATTGATTTGAGTTTGTTTATTATGGCTAGAGAAGATTATATTGTAAGAAAATAAAATTTCAAATGTTATTATATATATCTACATCTAATATATACCACAAATAATATCATTAGTTAATTGCAACTTACACAAGTTAATCTGTGACAATCAGATCTGTGATAGTATTGACAAAATAAAGGCCATCTTCTAGCTTGTAAAGTAGTTTCCAATTATGGAGAGTATATGTTCATCATTGTACCTCATTAATGTAAAAATATCCCAGAAGTATTTATTTAATATTTTAAAGATATATAATAAAAACTCGTAAAAATATTCGTAAAAAAGACAAAAACAAAATTTTTGAATAATAGAAAAAAAAAAAAAACTGTCTAAAAAGAAGAAAAGAAACCTCTTTTATTCTATATTTTTTTGTCCTATATCTGTCTTATCCTATATAATCCTTTCCAAAGACTTTGCCCAAATCTATATTTTTGTTGAAAGCAAAGTATTGTTATAACTCATGCATTATTTAACGGGCGTTTAGTTTAACCCGTTAACGCCCAATGTCCTATTTATAGAACAGTTGCATTTCATATCCATGGGTAAACCTACGCCTATCATTGTTTCTTTTTTTTCTCCTGCATCCAACAAATCAACATGCAGTCTGAAAATTCTAAATAATTTTTAGTTATCATATACCGTTTAGTAGTTAAAAATTTGGCTTTTTTTCTTTAATTTATTTTCGACATAATGTAAAGAATTAAAACAAATCTTTATTCTTTTCATTTTACTACATTTTTAAAATCTTACAATATATATCTATAGAAAATTCTTTTTCCGAATGATTATTTCATATTTATAAAAAATAATTTCATAGAATTTATCCTTTTCTGCAATTTTATCAAAAAGCATTTAAGAATTTGAATGATGACTTTCATGTTTACAATAGTAATGATGAAATTTAAAATTGTACAGCCGGTATCAATATAAAATATATTTGATTTGGAATGCGATGCTTTCTTATTCATCAAACAGATTGTAATTTTAAAGTTATTATCTTTGGGGATATTGAGGATAAGGAAAAAAAGAATATATGGTTGTACACACTTTCATTTGATTTGGTATGTCTCTTGTTTTTAAAGATAGAATTCTGTAATTAATTTTTATTGACTTCTTGGAGTCCTTTTACATCAACGTTTTCCATAAATATTGATTATAATTAAAGGCGCACTTTCAAAAGGCCGTTAAAAAAGAACCATTGTTCAGAATGACGAGAAGATATTTTATCTGAATATGCATGAAGCAATGGGAATCCATTTTGCAAGGGAAACTATAGTTCAAAACATGACCAATAGATGGCGGTGTACACGCGCTAAAAACCGACTGCTTTAAAAGAAAAAATTAAACTACTCATCATTCGTGATAAAATGGCGTGGGACATACGGTTTCTATTATTCTTCGTCTGAGAAGATAGTCATGACTATCATTGAATGTTTGGACTCTGCTTGTGAAGCTTTTTTACGAGAATGGTTATTGTACGACAATTACAATGAAAAAAATTCCCGACATTAAAGAATTTAAGAAGCGACTCTGGTCCGTTAACTGTATTCGGTTTAAATTATCATCGGCATTCCCAATATTCTGGTCGCCATGATCATCTGACCTGAACTCTTGCGACTTCTGGTGGTGGGGTTCCTAAAAGATATTGAGTGCAAGGGTAAATAGCGAACATAGTTGAATTGAAAACACACATTACGCAATGTATTCACAATATCAACACTGAAACACTCCGATCTATTGTGGAGCATGCTGTTTTGGGCTTTCAGCTCGTAGAAGAAAACGGTGGATAGTATATTTAAACATTTCTTAAACAAATCGGCGTTGACTTCCTTTCTTGATGGTTTAGTCAGCTTTTGCTTCTTCTGCAGTTTCCGTCTAGGGATAATTATAAACCAATTTAAGTTTTACTTTTTCTACTATTTTTGGTGTAGGAACAATTAAAGGTCAATTTCTTCCCATCCACTGTGACACTCCCTTGTCGTGGTAAATTAACTTTGAACGGAGAATGCTACAACATGTCAAATCTTTTAATGAACAATTTTAGTAAAGAGCAAAGCGCCATCTATCTGTCAAATTTAGAATTATTTTTTTTCCTTATGTAAAACTAATTCCTATTGCTTCGCGTATACTCATATGAAATATTAGGTCATTCTGACCAGTGTTTCTTTTCTTTTCTTTTTTAAAACTTTTTTTAAAATGCAATTTTAAGTATAATTATCCTGTGTTTCCGACTACAGTCCATCATTTTTGCATTTTCAGAATTTAATTGCGAGTTAATGGATAAATTTTTAAAAATTTAATCTGGCAAGTTATGGTAGTGAATCGTAAAAGAACCGATTTCAAGATACCACAATACTTATAATAATACATTTTAAATTAAAGATTTTTTGCTTCCTCAGTGAATATACAATGAAGTAACGTTTTTGAGATTTCTTTTGAAAATGGAATCTGTTGGAGGTTGGCAAGCAACTATTGCTGATATATCTAAAGTCCACGAATGTGAAGCTAGTGAAATAAAAGAAATGGTTGGGGCTGGAGGACTGGTTCTTTGATTCTCTGATTATTTTAAATATGTAAATTACATACTTACTTCAAAATTAATTTTTTTTCATGATGAAAAATAATTTAGTTATTTATAAGAATCGGACCTAATCAGTTTGGCTTCTTTTACTGATATACAAAACTTTAATAAGTAAATTTAAAAGTAAGTAACTCCAAGAAAATTTTAAAAAAATTTTAACAGTTACAAAAATTGAATGATAAAAGCTTATATTATTAGACAAAATATCACTTAGAATTTAATAATGAAATTATTTTTATTCTAAATTTAAATTATACATGGTTTTTTTTAGAATTAAGCTCCATATAATATAAGGAAATTTCATGAAAAGAAATAAAATTAATTTAGTAATGCATTGAATCATGATGGAAAAAAAAATGTTTTTTAAGGAACTTTATTTAAAAAACAAAATAAAGTTCCTTATAAAGTTAAAGGTCAAATTTTTCATAAAAATCACAGTACGAATTCTAAACACTGAACAGAATTTTTTAAAATCAACTTTTCAATCTTTCAGTTTGAATTCACGTTTCAAAACATTGCAAACGGGTTTCTTTATCAGACTTCTTTAACTAGTTTTTTCAAAGTTCACCGTTTATTGTTTCCAAGCACACCTATTTATATTCGAAACACCACCCATTTTTGCGCAACTGAACTTGAAAAGCAGATGCCACGAGACATTTTATAATCTCGAAGGTCACATGCAGCTAGATCGTGCTAAAAATTGTCTACCGGTTATAGCAAGGGGCCCTAAAAAGGTTGAATCTAGATCTAGATATATTGATGCAGGCATTAAAGACCTTGACCGTTGTGCTAAAATCAACCTAATAAATTAAATTGTATTGTTGATCAAGATAATTTGCATGTTTCTTTTAGTTAAGGTGCTCGAATTGTTTCATCAAAGTCAACAGCCGTAACCTTAGAAATTATATATGAGTTTACAACATGATATACAGTTTCGTTATATGTATAGATGTTTTTTTTTTGAAATGTTAAAAGGTGTCAAAAGATTATAACAAATAAATTATATTTCATATAAAATTAATTGAAACATTCGCAAATATATATAAATTGCTTCAAAATAATTATATTAATAAAAATAAATCTATAAAATTTAAATTAAACTTTGTATGGTAAATAAAAGCTAACTACATTGAATGTTCTATTTTAATTGTTAAATTTCATACAATAGAAAAAAAATTAAATGTAGAATACAATAATCTTTAATTTTTCTTCTAAAGTTCATTGCAAAGTTAAAAAAATTAATTTTAAAATTTTGTTTGAGTTCGTAAAGTTTAAAATATACGTAGAAAAAATTTTGTTATCAGTAAAAAAAAAATTATCTCGAGATTTTGATAATTTTCTCATTTTTTTGACGGAGGATATAAAATAAACTATGATGTTATTTCAAACATGCTAATAAATGACGTATAATTTTATTTATCAGTAGATATTTCTTTCTTTTGTAGTCAAAACCAGCGTATATTTCTATATATTCGGACGAAAGTTGTGGATTTTTTTTAAGAAATTTTTTTCTTTTCTCTTCCAAATTATAGTTATAAGTACATTTTTTTAAATATGCAGTTAATAACGAAACAGTTAATTATTGCTCACGCGATATGAATTAAATTTGGAATCCATAGAGCATCTTTACTAATAATGAAGGAGACTGTATTTGTGTTAGTGCTTCACAGACAGTTTGACCTAAACTCCACATTAGACTGAAATTTTGGAGAGTAAAAATTTGCACCTGAAATCGATTAAAAAAAATTACCTAAAATCTTATTTGATTAAAAATTTAAAAAGGTTTTGACATTTTTCACAATAGCATTCAAAAATATCATTACGGAAAAATAATTTTTTTTTACTATTTTAAAATTTTAAACTACTATTTACACTATTTTCCGAATTTTAAAACACTATTTACACTATTTTCAAAAATGTAAAACACTTTCTTTTTAATTATTTCAATTTAACTTTTATTATAAATGTTTTTGCACTTCGAGAATATTTTATAAATACATATTTTACATTATTTTCAGCAACAATTTTCCAGTAAAACTCGAAGCATATTTTGAGTAATATTATGAGATCTTTAATAGAGATATTTTTTTTTCATTTCTGAAAGATAAGAAAGAAAGATTATACTAATTATGTGCGATATTTAAATGAGAAATCAGAAGGTGAAATAACAATACCTTAAAAGACAATGTGCAATTTGAAAAAAGTTTAACAGGCATTTGATTTTTTATGACACTACGATGTCATGGAAGTCGATTCAGTTAGACATATACCCAGTAATATAGCAATTATAAAGCTATAAAAAGTATGGTTATAATATCTTTCATAATTACGTTTAACGAAAATTAAACATAACCAATATTTCTGGCGAGTAAGTAGTCGCAGAAGACAGTTAGTATTGAAATAAAAGTCAAATAATATGTACCAGATTCAATAAATACAACCAAAATGTGAGCTTCTGTAATTTATTGAATTGCAAATAAATATTGAAAATTCTGAATTGATCTTTTTATGTCACAATCAATTGAAAATTCAGCATACTCACAGAAAAAAATGAGATCGAACAGAAGACATGCCTCGGAAATAAGCTTGTTGAACATCTTATTAAATGCAGATAGAAAACAACACTCATAAGAACTTTTATAATGAGTAAATTGGATGACAAGCACTTTCCCCATAAGTCAATGTTTACTGCATTCTGAAATTTTCAAAAAAGAAATTTACTTATGAGAACAATATTTGACTTTGGATTTAAAAAAAACCTCCCCTTAGGGGGCACCAAGAAAAATAGGATGAAAAGGTTCTGGTATGGTAGTTTTTCTCTCCGCCCTGGGGGGTACGGAAAGAGGTGGGGGTTGGATACCCCCATCTATGACTGGACGTACTCCCTAGGGTAGAGCTGTGCCGTGGCCGGTAATGGCCTTTAGGAATCAACCATAGGTCCTATCAGTGTTGCTGTCAGCCATTCAGTTTTATCGTGTGCTTAAAGACGAGTTAATCGTAATGGTATGGATAAAAAAAAGTATATTTATTTATCTTACCTTCTATTATAGATAATCTCTTCTAATGTTTTCTCGAAGTAAAACAAATTATATTTCATAGGTGCAAATCTCATCTGTATTTCCATTTTATCTCATCAATCTTTGTGAGATGAATTTGAAATGAATATAAAAAGAGAGATAAAAAAACATTGAATTTAAGAAATGAGAAACACTATTATTTACACATGAATGACAAAAAAAAAAAATTCGGAACGATTATAAAATACTCTGGTTCTTATTCATTTAGAATAGACCAATTTAATGTTTCTGAGAAATTCAAAATCAGATTCTTTGTATAGAAAAATAATCGAAGTTAATGCAAAAGAGACGTTATTGATAATAACCTCGCTGTTATATCAAAACATGTATAAACTACATGCTAAATAATTTTTGTTAATATATTTGGAAACAGTTGTAACACATGGCATTTTATGACAATATACATCAATGACGCACCATATACGACAATTTGAGAGCAGATATATTTTACCTATACAAGTATTTTGCATCGATAAAATATTTTGTCAAATTTGCCATACGATATTTTGATATAATAGTGAAATATATTCTCTTCTTATAATAGCATGAGGCTAACAATCTCAGAAGGAAATGACAATTTATTATATCACATTTTTGAATGAATTCAACTCAAGCAAAAAAGGTACAAATATTAAAGAGACGTTGATCTTCAGACGTTGCAATTCGCCATATTATAGACAAGTTCTACTAGCTTAGAGATTTGAATGAATCTATAATTAACCGATAGATAATGTCAAAGCCATAATTCTTTTCTGGCTTCTGAGATTGTATTAAAATGCCATTTATGAGAATTAAGTTCTGACATATGCATAGTAATTTAATTCTTTATGAGAATTTAATTACTATGGATATGTCAGAAATGACCTTCAGGAATAAAAGGATGGCATTCTAACCAATTTTGTAATCCATTATGTGGGCCTTCAATTAAATAAAAATCTAAGATTAACAAAAATTAATTACAAGATCCCTTGTGGTCAGTTCATACCATCAGTTCACATTCGTGGTCAAGACTCAACAAAAAGGCCAAAAATGACATTGTAGGGACCGAAGCCCCAACCTTCTGTGCACGCCAGGAAGAAGAAGAAGAGATGCATTTCATCTTTCAGATCCTTATCCTCCAAACCCGTTCGTTCCCGGAAGGAGACCTGGACCCGTGACACGAAAAAAGAAGACGCCTTCATCCCTATTTGGGTTGTTTGGGTGGAGGACCGGTATCTCCTGTCCCTGACCTCTCTCTCTTGACCATCGGCTATAAATAGAAGAGGCAGAGGATTGGATCATCGCTCTTTCGTTGTTTCTGTTCCAGTGTCAAGGTCTCTCTCATTCATCTCCTCGGCATCGGAGAGGTGAGTTGCTCTTACTACTTCTCCTCTAACTTCTTTTCTTGCAGGAACGTGATGTTTTCATCCTTTCGGAAGTTTTTCTTCTTTTTCGGAAGTTTCCGTGGTTTGTGTTTGGGGTTGAAGATGAAATGGATCTTAGTTATGCAGCTGGGAGCCAAAGGTAAAAGGAAAATTTTAAGGCATAGAACTGTTGGAGATATTGTACAATAATTTTTAAATGCCATTTATCCAAAAATAGTTACAGCTTTTTATAAATAATGTATTAAGCATCGGACTGAAATTGGCTGATTTTGGCTTGGGAAAACTACTCTATTAAACATAGCTTTCTGTATTGAATTCGAAATTCACAAACGATAGTTAATTCCCAATTAAATGCTACTGGAGATATATTGTACAATAATTTTTAAATGCCATTTACCCAAAAATAGTTATCGCTTTTTATAAATAATGCATTAAACATCGGACTGCAATTGGCTGGTTTTGGCTTAGAAAACTACGCTATTAAGCATAGCTTTCTGTAGTGAATTCGAAATTTAGAAAATGGCAGTTAATTCACGCTTAAATTATTTATTTAACTTTTCTGTTATATGGTTGCAGTATTAAATTTGAAAAAAGATTTATTCCGGAAAATAATTTTAAATTCGGTAAATTGTTAATTTTTGGAATTTATAATTAATCTACTAAACTGAATAAAGTTGAGGATTTGCTTAATTTAGCTTAGAAAACTTCACTATAAAATATGTTTTACTGTAGTGAATCTGAAATACATAAAAAGGTAGTTAACTTCCCCAGGCTGAATAATTGAATCCAAATTCAATATTGTTTGTTCCATATGGTTGTAGTGACAAATTCCACAATAGATTTATTTTGGGAAATAATCTTAAATTCGATAAATTATGTATTATTGCATTTTATAAATGATAAATTAAACAATCAGTTGGAATTGGCTCAATTAAGTTAAGAAAACTACGTTCTTTAGTGTAATTTTTTATACGGAATTCGAAATGCATAGTGAATTTCCTAGCAAATAATTAAGAGCAACTTCACTCCTGATGTTCTTTATTTGTAATAGAGAATATAATTGCCGTTTTTTTTGAAAATAGCTTTTGATTAGATAAATTGTGTTTCACAAGTTCATTAATAACTAAAATCAGTAATGTTACGGAGTCAATTTGTGTTCATTTGATGCATGGAAAACTACTACTATCAATTGAATTTTGAATTAATTCTCAATCTATTTGTATGGGTGCAGTATTCTAATCTCTTTTATCTGTGGTTTGAACAACTTGAAGTTAGTAAGATACAAAAATTTGCTAAAAAGAAATCTTATGAAGTTTATTTATTTCATGAATTCTATTCTTTGTAACAAATAAATGTTTATTACAAAGGATTGGAATTTATCCTTGTCGCTGTAATCAATATTGTTATTTAATATAAGAATTAAAGATTAGTAAAAATAAAAAAAATATCTAGAATCAAGTTCTTAAATTTTACAACGTATTTTGGAATGAAAACTAAAAGCAATATTTGGGGTTTTTATTTTATTTTGATATTAAACATTTCAAGTATAAGGGGAGCTATTTATTTTTATATTTTTACAATACATGTTTAAGCAATAAATAAAGTATTGTAGATAAAACCTACGGAAGAAAACATATTTTATTTTAAAATTTTTTAATGATTTTTTTAATATGATAATGAAATAAAATTTAGATTATGTCAAATGGAAGTTTTATTTTATAGTAAAAAATTAAATAGATTTTTTTTCAACTTTCTTTATTTTGTTCTGAAATCGAAATAAAAACTATGTAGCAAGATTCTTTTTCATATTATCTTTTTGCATGACTCTTTTAATAAAAATATTCAATATTTATTTATGTTTACGCCCATTATTTCATTCAAATTATATTTTACTCCTTGTTGAATTTCATTGTTTTTCTTTTGTATAATCGTAACACTTTATAAGCAATTTTTTCTAAACAACAAATTATTAATTTATTAGAAAAATTTATTAGTATTTAAGTTGTTATTAATTCACTTGCAATTTTCGATTAGAAGAGATAACTGTTGATTTGAATATTTTTCTTTCAAAACAAATAAAATCGTGCTTGTATATGTGTAACATAAGGGTTTTAAAATATATATTAAATAAATAATTATTATTAACATTATTATATTGAAATCTTATCCAAAATTTATTGACGTAATAACGACGTAAGCTTTGATTATTTAAGAAATTTATCTCAATGTAAGATAAACATGGCATGTCAAATCCGGAAGATATACAATGGAATCAAACCAAAAATAATTTATATTTGAGATTTTGTATTTCCTTGTGAAGTTGTTTTGTGGTAGAAAATATCTCGCAATTATGACACAGTTTTTAAAAGTTTTAGTATTTAAAAAATGCGATATTTAATGGCCGCTTCTTTCTATTTCAGAAATGACTTATTTTTATGAACCCACATTTGTTTTTTTTTGGGTGGAATGCCAAAGGTGATAACAAATTAAAGAATAATCCGGATGTCATGAAGAACTTACAGTTAAAAATATGTAATGCGGTGCTAAGTCTGTTACCTTTTTCCTGTTGATTTCAGTCGCATGAAATAAAATATAACAATTATATAAAAGCATCAAAATTGAGTTGAAATCTTATTATGTAATCACTGATGTACATTTAAAATAAATTTAAATATATTTAATGGCATACATTTAAATGATTTATTGATGCGTAATTAAATCAATTTGGATATTTGAAACAATTCAGTTAAAATAAAGCCCTCTAGATATTCAAAATATCATAGTTTTTTGTGTGTGTTTGAATTCTTTCTTAATAAGTAATGAATAGCATATTAATTATTCAAGAATTCTGTTTTAATAAAAAAAACCTTTTTTGTTTTGTTTTCAGGAGAACATAAAACGCAAAAAGAATGAAAGTTTGGATATTATTGACAATTTGTCTTGCTATTCAGGTAAATTTCATTTGAAAATTTTTAAATAATCATGATCTAGAAATTGTTGTATGAAAGTTGTTTCTTTTTTCTAAATATCAAAAGTTTTTAAGAACTGAAGTACCACCGAAAAATATTTCTGATATTCCTTTTCTTCTAATATTAACAATGTTTTTATATTATACGAGAATTTAAGTCTAAAAAATGTTTTCATATTTATGAAAATTACACCACTTTTTTTCGTTTATTATATTTTCACATAATTCATTCTTTGAAATTACAACAATTGCTTACTATATACAGTAATCATAATATCATATACATACATATACATACAATCCTATTCATACAATTATCATATTATCAAAGAAGGTAATATGCATTTTAAAATAAAACAAGCATTCTAAATACTATTTGATATTTGTTACATCTCCTTCTAAAAAATTTCTTTGGCATTTTCAAACACTACTTCACAATAATAAAAACGAACTATTATTCATTTTAAAATCAAAAAGCAGCTAAGAAAATGTTTTTTGTTCATAAATAAGAAATTTGCTCTTGATGTACAGATTACCATTAAATTTACACACTTTCCTGAAAATTTATATAAAATTTATGTAAGCTAAAATTCTAGTTAAATATTAATAGAATGTCTAAGTCATTAATTGCTTGCTAATCTTATGTAATATAAAAAAAATAGACAATTGATTACTTGAATCAATTACAACCATTGAAATCATATAAATTTTTACAAGAAATTTTTATTTCATTTATTTTAACACATTTAGAATTAGATGTTACATTTTCCACTTTATCCCAGTGGTCTGTATTTTTTTCCGGCAGTTATCTTGTTTCTTCATTTTTTTAAATATTTATTTTAAATTTGCAATTGTATTATTATCCATATTACTCTTAACAAATACACAAATTACGATAGAATGCATCAGGGAGTGTCTAAAGACGTTGCTTAGAAAACACGAATTATTTTTCGTCTTGTTCATAATAGATGTTGTGGGGGAGGGGGAAGGAAACTTAGGATCTTTAAACATTGTGTTAAAGGTAAATTCGGAGAATTATTAAGTTGTCTAATGAAGTTTGAAGAAAATAATATCTTTTCAAAGTACGTATGTAAGAAAAAAGAACTTTTAGCTTTAAAATGAATTTTGCATAGTATATTCTGATTTTAAATTAATATATATTTTTATATTTGGAAATGTTATTCTAGACTTAACAATTACAAAAATAAACACATATTCAAAGAATTACCGACATTCTTTTAGCAGAATTACTAATTTATAATTTAAAAATAATTGAAGTGAGTAAGACTTACCAAACAAAGGAAATAAAAGTATCAGAAACAAAACATATTAATTTCACACTTTTTGCTTTCCGTTTAAGAATCAATGAGATGCATTTCCTTAAATAAATCCTATTTACATAGATATTTAAGGATTTTTCTTTGTTTTTTATAAACATAGGCATTATTTTAACTTTTTTATTTTGATATATAAGATGCATTATTGCCTTAATAATAATCTTATAAATAATACGAGTGAAAGTGGCCTTGCGGTTAAAAACAATGCATGGTAGAGGATGATGAACATAAACTTCACTAAATTGGCATTATCTTCTACTACGACTTCTTACTAAGTCATAAGCAAAATAATTCTTTTCTTGAAAATCTAAGAAAGATTTGTACATAAAATGCAGAATTACACCTTTTGGATCAATATTTGTTTATTTTGTTTGCAGATCGGGCAATGCTTATCTTGCTTGCACAGGGGCGTTGAATGCATCGATTATGAAGTCCTCACCAGGCACCCAGTAAGTCGAACTTTTCCTTCATTTTTGAAAACTTCTTCAAAGTAAGTTAGATTGTATTTGTCCTTAGGAAAAAAACGTAACTGATATAGAAATTTTTTAAATTTTTAAAAGAATTTTCAAATTTAAATAAATTTAAAAGTAATGAATGAATTCTAATATTAAATTAAATAAAAATGGTAATTTTAATAAAAAATAGATAATAATTATCCCCGTAATTAGATAATTATATAATAATTAGTTAATTGTTCTATCATTTGAAAATAGTTATAATAAACAGAACTTGCTGTTCTATTTTGAGAAAATAATAAAATAATTAATTATCTGTATAATTTTTTTCTTCAAGATTCTTTGAAATTTTAGTATATTGACATGTTAATTGAAATTGAAGAGTAAACAGCATTGAAAATATTTTAGTTAAGATGGTTTAAAAATATTAAATTTTTTGTTACAATGCTTAGAATAATTATTTTTAAATTAAATTATTTTTTTTTGATTATTTTTAAATCAGAAATTTTGATGTAATTATGTGTTAATGAAAACAAAATTTTCTAGTGTATATTAATATAGATTTATTTATAATGGAATAATTGATTAATTAGATAAATTTACAAATATACTTGAGAATTCTTATCACTGACAAATTAATAAATAGGTTTAGAATTTTCTTTGTAATTTATTTTTTGATAATTTTGCAATAAGATGATAAGTAGGTAAAAATATCTTTTTGATAAAATTAATAACATTTATACATTATTGATTATATTAAGCGTTAGTATTCTCTCTCGGTATTTGTGTGTGACTGTAACTTCTCATATTTTTAGAAACTTTTAGAAAGTGTTAGAAACTGTTAAGAAAGAATTTTAAATCTTAGCCTTAAATTTTTTCACGCCTTTTTATTGAAGTCGTCCTATAACATAAATATAGAATTTTATTGATTTATATTTGGCATAACATTGCCTGATAATGACGTTTTACTATGAATTCAATCAAATGAAATCAAATCAAATAAGTTTTTGCGCCAGTTTCATGCATATTTCAAACAATTTAATAAAAATAAATCTAAATACTTAAATGAAAAGAAGATGAACGAAGTTTGAGAAGACTTTAGATATGAAGAAATATACAATAAAAGTTGTTCTTTTCAGGAATATGAAGAAAGACAGTACCCAGCCACTGTATGGATCAGTGCAAAAGAAACCGGCCCTTCCCTCTCTAGGGCGCAAATCAATCTTTACAAGAAATTATTCCGATACATTCAAGGGGATAATCTTAAAGGTAATTCAATCTTTTTTCGGAGTCCAGTATGCAATTTTATAAGTTAATTAACTCTCACAGACAATGGGTGAACAGACAATGGGTTGAATTTTACGAGGCAATTATTATCAGTATTAAGAAATCCTTACTGATTTCTAATAATAATAAGGATGAAAATGTGTGTGTGAGTGCGGGCGCTCAACAGGCCAGACGATTTGGCCTACCGAATAAATTCGGTGCATATACTTGAAGTGGTGAGAAGGTTCATCTCAGAGAGATTTTATTTAAATTTTAATCATAATTTTTACTAATTAAAAAATTAATCTGAATTTTAGCGTTTTTCTGCGATAACTTTCAAAAATACTATTTTGCATCGTTGTAAAATTTGAAACATTGCTTTTTTAATGACATCAATTCAAAAATCGTGGACATTTTTGATGAATTTTGGCAATTGTTTAAAAAGTTTTTTTTCCTAATTTCCCACAACAAATCATATTGTTGCTCTGAAGCTCAAACTGTTTTAATTGTTTCCTCAACGATTTAATCAAATAATTTTCTTCCCTTGTTGAAAGTTAAATATTTTATTAATGCTTCTCTTATTTATGAGATGGATAAAATTGTACAGTTACAATACCATGAAATTCATACAACAGACGAACCTCACATTTATATTTTTAAAAGCGATGATGGGGGTCATGGGGCTTCATGATGATGATAGGATCATGGAGTCAAGGGGCTTCTTTCCGTAAGAAATGTTCGTGTACACAATAAACAGAAGTAAGAAATTTAATAATACATCTTTGGCATCAGACAGTGTCGTGGTATCATGGACATGAAATTATATCAAAGCGAGTTACATGAAATCAAATATAACCAATATTCCCGACATGGTCGCCTGAGACGACTAGGTAAAGCAACTAATGGTTTAAGCAACTAATGGTTTAACAATATGATAAAACCATAACCCCATAGTCATAGTTGTCGCAGTTGCTGTGCTGCAGTATGATGGTTTATTGTTTGACTGTAAGGTCAAACCTTCACAAACCTGATAACCTGTAAGGTCAAACCTTCACATAAATGTTTAAAATAAAAAATGTTTATTCGGTATTTCAGGAGAGTTCATCAACAGTACCACTCCTACTCGAACAAAAGTAATTCCATGCAGAGGTGATTCTTTGTGCGAGCCAACGTACATAATGTCGTTGCTGATCCCTAAAGATTTGTATGATGATACGTTCCCCATTCCTACGGATGTTGATCTCTTCTTTGAGAGGGAACCTCCAAAGAGATACGTGGTGAGGTAGGTATTTCTAATTTTCCTGAGTTTCATTTAAAATGTTTTTGATATTTTTTAATGAAAAATAATTTCATCTACATTTTGGTTTTTGTTTCTTACTATTATTTTTATGCAAAATGATAGATTTTCTTTTTTGCGGAAATAAAATACATTATGTTACTGATGAGATTTCTTTTAAAACTTTTATCATTTTGGTTCTTCTGCATCTAGAATCAAAGATAATATAGATTCAAAATATGGGGTGGGTATATGTAGGAGAAAATATCAATCATTCCTATTTGAGAAAGCATTAGGGGATGGCCAAACTGGAAGTTTACACAAAACCGAACAGGATCTAGGTGCAAATCTTGGTATTTACAGGATGAGCCTAAATGTTTTGGGTCTTTAGAATTTGATTAAAACATGGCCACATTGGAACTTTACACAAAAATCAACAGGATCTGAGGATAAAGCTAGGCGTTTCTATAACGAGCCTAAATCTATTAGGTCCTCAGAATTTGACTGAAAATATCCTCTTTTGGAATTTATGCATCAGTAGAATGATTGTCGTTTGATTTTTTTAAGAATTTCTCCTTATGATATAAAAATTGTTGGAATGAGCGTCAGTAATTGAGGTTATAAGCAAATATCTATGCTTATTTATTATTTTTAATGAAGTGTATTTCATCTATTCATTTATAAAGAAAGCATTGGAAGGAATTTAATGCTATGTAAGCAGAAGAAGACATTGTTTAACTTCGAGTTGAAACGTTTAATATGACCATTATTGTTTCCAGTGTAAACTTAGAAAAGTACAGAAGTATTACCCAGAAATACTGAGAAGGCAGATAAACATTTATTGCACTTTATTGTCAACAGCCACAAATTAAGTTGAAACAGATTTTCAAACAGATACATCTCTTAAAAGAAACGTTTTCTTATTAACTCTGAAGTTTAATCCTCATACTAGATATTTCCTGAATTTTTTATTTTTCTCTACGAATCATTTCCGTTTAATTATTAAGAATTGTTGAAGTGTTCGTGGCAAGCATAGAATATTTAAATGTCTTTACCAATTCATAAATAAATGTTGCAAGATTTGTATGGATACACATTTACATATATTATTTAATAATACAGTTTGCGAAATGTATATGCTCATTTGATTTGTTTTGTTATTCTTTGTTGTTATTCTTGAGCCATCATTAAGATTTGATGGAATTTTCTTTAATAATCCAATACAAATATTTTATTTCTTGATTCTAATTGTTTTACTATCATTTAATTTCTTTTTTTGTCCATCTAATAGGAGCTTCGGCGGTCGTCCAAGTGAATCCCAATGGGTGACCGAAGCTCAAAAGCTGGCCGATTTGACTCTCAAAGACGTGGGAGTAGCACGCGACCACTACTACCTGAATTGGTATGATCCTCCACTTCAGCTCTTCAACCGACTCAATGAGATCTGGATCACCAAATCCATAAAGAAGAAGACCAACGAACAAAAGAAATTTATCAGAGACCAGAATGACCTGAACGAAGTCTGCTAGGTACAGAACTGTCCACAGGACAGGCTCTCGAGTCTTGCATGTGAGAGGACAGGACCTACACGCTTTTGATCATGATAGTATAAAGAATCCAGCTTATTTTTATCCCTTGGAAAAGTATCCTCATACATATCGGCCTTTTACCTAAAAGAGCTTACATTTACATGAAATTCATAATCTATAGGAAGCTGAAATCGAACGGATAGCATAAAATGTTGGGATTGTGCAAATAAGTATGCAAAAAAAAAAAAAAAAAAAACTAACCACTATAATTTTTTTAAAAAAACGTCCAGATAAACTTTTTTGATAATATAAAACTCAGAATTAAGTTGGAATCAAAGATTAAGATAAAACATTTTTCTTAAGCTTTATTATCAACGTCATTATAAAATTATAAGAGAAAATAATATTTATAAATCAAAATTTTAAATACTGTAAGAAGTTTCAAAAAATCCATATTTGTCTTAAAATATTTTATATCAGCCACAATTTAAAAAAAATATTGATATCGATATTCTATTCTCTCCATTTTTAAGTAGAAGAACTAAAAATATCACCATTTTTTCAAACACAGGGTACCATTTACATCTTCGTATTTATCATACAGCATATTTTTAAAATACTTTCGAACGTTGCTTGAAGAATATACTTAATTTTCGTTCATTTCTATTATCACACTTTAGGTGAGAAATATCACGGCTATCTGTGTACGTGGAAATAGATTATGAAACAAAGTTTCTGTGCATTCTCATTTGGTTTATCATAGCCAAAAGCGATCGTGACGAATTCAGTTCAGTTCAGTTTACTACCATTTCAATACCCACCTTTATTTATTTTTGCAATGTGAAATATTTTTTGTGTTTTATTTTTGTGATTAGCTGCTTTTCTTTATTTATTTGGAATTTAGATAACGAATGCGGGTCATTTGTTTTGTGCATTTGTTTTTAGTATGAAATAAAGTGTTTGAGCTTTTATAATTTGATGGTTGTTTATTTAGTAATATTCCTATCACTCGATTAATTTAAAAAACACAGCACCGCTCTCTAATCGTAACAAAGATGAATGTATGTGCTTGTTTATGTGTCTGTTGACGTTGTACAGACCACATCCTTTGATCTAGAGCTACCAAATTTAGCAAAAATTTACTTTGAAGGATGAGAATGTTCACTTTGGAAAATTTGAAAACGAGATCTTTTCGAATATTTGTTTGATTAAAATGTAAAATATTTGTAATTGACTTGTATTTGATTGAAATGTAAAAGATTTTAATGTCTTTTTTGCGTTCACTTCAAAAATACAATAAAACAAAATTGATTTTTATTTCCAATTTAAAATTCAGAAAATTATCTTTTAATTATATCAAACTGACTAACGTAACTTCTGAATTTTGACAATATAAAAAAAAAATATATTTTTTGCATAATTTTAATTTGTTGAAATGAGATTCAAAATTTTTTTTTATTGCTCTGTCAAATATTGGATGGTGGGATTTTCTTCTCTTGTTCAAAACTAAAAGAAGAAAGACTCCGTTGATTATTTGCAATATTTACCTGAAGAATAAAAACAAAAAGCTTCTCCAACACCGATAAATACAATGTACAATTAGAGCCCAAATGCGGAGACATTTAAATTTTTAATAACATTTTGATAACATGGGAGCTTGATTCCAAGACTTTAAATTATTCATTTACATTTTAAAACGAATAGGTGTAAGGTTATGCAAATAAAGTGGCTTTAATTTGTATCACAATTACTACTTAAAAATACTTTGTTGAGGCATGATAAATATCAGATTATGTAAAATAAATTAATTGAAATTAAACATATCCAAAATTAAAGACGAATCAACTGGCTCCAAAAGCAGCTAAAAAAATATATAATTTCAACAATATTGAGATTTTCTAAAAATCAATTAAAAATTTTTCAAAGACATTGTTTTAATGATATTAATTTATGCAAATTCTATCGGGTTAAATAGTTTGCAAGGAAATAATGATAAAACATTAATAATGGATAAAGAGACATAAATTTAAAATAACAGAATATAGAATCTAAGACAGCAGCAGATCTTCACATATATCAAAGATATATAAGCAGATTAATAAATTGCCTGCAAATCATTATTTAGGATAAAATTCTAAAAAAAAATTCGACAAATAATTATTATTCGCCTTTAACATATAATAAATTATTTGCAGCTAAATGACTGAAAAACCTTTACTCTCTCGGATTCGAATTACTGCAGTCCAAAAATTCAACTATTCAGAAATCGATATTTTGATGAGGTATCACATTTTAGGCGTATATGAGTTCGAAAAAAAATCTATGTTGGAATTATGTTTGTTGGTTGTGAACGAGCTAAATCATAAACGCGTAAAATTACGTCGTTGAAATTGGAATATGGTCGTAATAGCGTAGATTTTGTCTAAATTTTGTAGGAAATCAGTTAAAAGTATGCTTGTCCGACTGTCTTTCCGCGACGATGTGAATACGTAGCTTTAAAATCGCGAGGAATTAGGTAAATGAGATATGACTTATAGATGAAAAAGTGTAGATGAATGTCGAATTTCGACACTCTCATCTATACTGCGCCCTCAAGAGTGTAGATTAGATCCCTCAGCTGGTTAACAATCAGTTGAATCATATATATATGGGTATTTGTAAGCAATAGTTCAACAAGCTAGATAAAAAAAAATCGGCACGCAGCTTGATATAACATTATAAAGCTGTATTGAATATTGTGTCCATTTAGCCAAAAAGAAAATTTTTCAAATTCATAAGTAGTTCTCGTCATTCATTATGCATATGAATGATGCTTGATGCAGAATGCATCAATTATGCCATTAAGTACCACAAGGCTTTACATAAACGCGCCGTAATGAGCCATTAAGTAATATGGGACTTTATATAAAAAAATTCTTATTTCACCATTTTGTAGTTTTGTAAGGCTTTACACAAAAACTCCCCTATTTCACCATTATGTACTGCGAGGGTTTCACACAAACGTGTGTCATAATGATTCATTAAGAAATACGAGGCTTCACACAAAAATTCGCCCTATTGTGCCATTATGTGCTGTAAGACTTCACACTAAAAGCACCTTAGAGAAACACAAAATCAGAATTTTAATTATCTTCTTTTATCTTACATTTAAAGAGAACTTTCCTAAGGAAAATTTTGCAGAAGTACGAGGGAGATCTATGATTTTAAATAATTAATGGTTTTATTTTTCAATAAGATTCCGCAGGAAATCACTAGTCTCCAACAAGTTGATCACGCCACATTAGATTAAAGTTAGTTCATTCAGTCCTTTTTCAAGATTTGATTCAATTGTTGAAACGCACATGATTAATATTTCTAAGAGTAAATATAAATGTTTTCCCTTTAATCTAAGAATTGCTTTAAAATTAGAAAATAATGATTAACACTGAAAGAAAAATAAACATTTGAGACAAATATAAGAACATATTTACAAATTTTGGAAATAATATTGTGCTGCATAAGTTAATTTTATCTTATTTGTAATTATCTTTTTTCATATTCTTATGGAACTAGTCCTATGGATTTACAGTAAAAATTCAATTAGTTACAGTAAAAATTCAATTAGTTAGATAATGAAAGATGGTGATTTATTCTGAGAAAATTCCTGGAAACACAAATCATAGGCGACAAAAACACAACCAAGGTGTGCACAAAGAACAGCGGTAACATTACAAAGCAGAAGCAAATTGCTAATTAGTTAACAAGACAGTATAACAGTCCTCATCATAAAACAACCGAGAGTTCACTCTGCGATCAATATTCCAAGAGACAATTTATTTCTCACGCGAGTGCTTCAATATTTATAGCTTCCTAGTAGACTACGGAGTTTTTTTATAACTACGATTACTAGATCTTGATTCCTAATAGAGATATCGCTATAATTCCTGTATTTTCAATAATCTTCATTTTTGTTGCCAAAATCCCGAAATTCATTATGAAATCATGGAATTTATAGTCAAAGCTATCGGAGGTAATTGACCTGGCTTCCATTTAATAAATTAACATCTATACTTATAATAAAGCTCAATGTGTGTGTGTGTGTGTGTGTGTGTGTATGTGTGTGTTGGCGCTCTACAGACCAGACCATTCAACCTACAGCTACCAAATTTGGCACGTGTATACCTTGGAGGCCGGGAATGTGCACCTGGGGGTTATTTTTTCGAATTTTTAACTAGAATTTTATTTATTTAAAAATTAAGCGAAATTTTGACGTGTTTCTGCTATAACTTCCGAAAATATTATCGCACAAAAAAGATTTTTACATGAAGTTAAAGATCAAAAATTTATCTTTTAAATGATACCAATGTTTTAACTTTAAAATTAAATTTCTATATTTAATGAATTTTAAATAAATATTTTAAATATATTTTTCAACAATTTTTTTTCATGCAAAATAAAAATAAAATTTAAGCTGCTCGAGCACGTTTCGTATTCATGGGAAAAAATTAGCTTTTTTCAAAGTGTTGCCATCACATTGATTAAAGCTCTAACTG
>JAPMOR010114617.1:437656-577644 GCA_026543865.1 Argiope aurantia
TATATATATATATATATATATATATATACTTTGAATGGCGAGAATGTGCATCTTGAAAAATATTTATTTTTTTACTGATTGAAAATTTAATTAATTAAAAATAAGTGAAATGTTGGTGTTTTTCCTCGATTATTTCCATAAATGTTTCGATACAAAAATAATTTTTACTTTATCTGTAAATTTTAAAAAAATAATATTATTCAGTCTTTTTTTGATTAATTAAAAATATTTTATACTTATATTACAAATAATATTTTGCTTTTGAAGTGAAACTCACATCATTTTAATTATTGTTATCAATATTTCATTTTGATTTTCCACCCCGTTGTTGATGACCAAGATAAAAAGTGTCGGCGTACGTTTCCATATTGAGATGTTTCATTAAAAGGTAGGCTTTTAGTAAAATTTTTGAAATTTTTTTGTACCTGCAATTAAAGTTGAACTTCAGAATCAAGCAATAGTGATAATTTTTTTAAAGTGGGTCCATTTTTAAACACTATTGCTCTTTCCAGTGATATAATTATCTTTATAAAGAAAATAATAGAAAATTCGGAGAATGTATAGTATGATAAATGGAACCGTAATACTAATCTTATTTTCCTTTTTTTATTTCATATTAATGATTTTTTAATTGTTTAATGCAATAGATATTTACCCTTCATTTGCTGCTGAACCATTCATGTATTATGGAGTTGGCTTCCATAGCATATGGTGTCCATAAATCATTCACCTCATAAAAATAAAAAGTTTTCTTATTAATTTTCGTTTTTCTATAACCAAAGTACACGTTTTCACTGCTTGGTTCTATTTTATCTGTAAACAAAAACGTTTCCCTGCTATCTCAACTAATAATAAAGATGAATGTGTGTGTGTGTATGTATATGTGAATATCCATCTCTCTCTTCCTGTGTATATGTGTCGTCATTCTACAGGCAAACTATTTGAGAGGGAGAAATTTGGCAATATATAACTTGCACAGTGGGAATGAGCTTTTATATTTTAATTAATTAATAACTAAAGTTGCAATTTGACGTTTTCCCACTATAACTTCCGAAAATAGAATTACACCAGAATAAATCTTATACCGTTACAAAATTTTAAAAATTTAATGATATCAATTTAATAGTCGTGCACAGTTTTCCTGAAATTTAGCAAATCTTTTAAAATATTTTTTTTTCTTTTCATTCTGTTTCATCCAATATCCAATAGTGTGATTTTCTGCCATTGTTAAAAGCCTAAAGTACAAGGACTCTATTTGATATCTGAGTAGCTTACAAAACGAATAAAAGATAGATGAACTGGACATGATTTATGTTTTTAACAGATCTGACATATCTGATAATTTGATATTTAAATTATTAAATGAAATGAAATATAACCAACATTCAAGGCGAGCTAAAGGCTATTAGTAATTCCTAAAAAGTAAGAACAGACGAAACTCCTTGAATTAAAGATTATATCGATATAAATAATTTTTTTTACTTCGTAAAATTCCGTTACAATTTCATTTTGTTATCTGTTAAAAAATTTATGGATGATCTTTTTTAATAAATGAACACAAAATAATAAACAAATTTTAATAATAATGAAATTTTCAATAAATTTACTTAAAAAGTTTTTTTTTATTTTTATGATTTGCTTGTGCATTTCTGCTTCAGATTTAACAAAAGTATTTCGTTTATTTTAATATTTAGATATAATTTTAGAAAGTTGTAAACTTGGTTTGAAAATGAATTTAAAAATCAATATAAAGATGAATGTTTGCATCTTTCACATAAGTCTAGAATTTCCGCCAGATTTTCGTTAAATTTGTCTCATGTGCTCTTTAAGACAAGAGAAAAGATACTTTTAACTCTTCAAATTACAAAAGTTGATTAAAGCATAATTTAAATAAAAATTTAAGCAACATAATTAGCAATTTGCTATTGATAAATTGCACTAAAATTAGTGCAAACTAGTGCACTAAAAATCTATTATCTCTTAAAAATTTTATTTAAAAAATGTTTTCTACGCTGTCTAATAACTTAAAAAAATATTTTTTTAGTGATATCACTTTTATTTAAGTAAAATTTTCTTTTAATAAATTTTTAAAATTTAATTCAATACATATAGCATACATAAAAATGATACAACAATACATAAAAATGTTGTTCTTTCTCGGATGAAATTCAAAATAATTTCATCGTTTCATTAATTCTTTTTATCACGTATCAATGTTAATATCAAGATAAAAAGTTGCTTTATTTGAAACAGTAGTTCCGATCTCTTTTGATTTAATTCCGTTGCATATACATTTTTTAATTTGCAAGTGCAACAATTTATAGTAGTAATATTCCATTAAATTCGTTCACATTTTTCCTTTTTATAAAATAAAACGATGGAACTTTAAACTAATGCAATTCACATAAGCAGTTAAACAGCAACGAAATTAAAATTTTGGGCGAACAAGTTGGTCACGAAAAGGACTAACAGTATAAAGAAAACATGCATTAAAAATAAACAATACTTTTTAACATGATAATATTTTTGGTTGTCATTCCATTTGCAAATTTTGTAAGGTAAAAATCCTTACATATAAAAACGTAATGATTAATATAAGCTAGATGGTGGCAAGTGGAAGGAATCAAGTGTAAAAATTATTATGTGACGAAAGTTTCGAACTAAATAATCAAATTTCTTTCTTTTTATTTAGTTGGACAGATTTGCATGGATCTCCCTGACTGAGAAGTTTTGGAGTCATTTTTGATAGTTTGATTTGATATGCCTTTAATAATTTTTCTTGTTCTGTTCTTATATGATTGATGTTTGCTTTAGAATTGCTTCGCTTTGAGGCAGCTGTGAAGCTACATCTTGGATAACAGGTAGAGATATGTTTTAAAATTCAGTACCCCCCCCCCTCCCCTATGTGATGAGATACAAGATCACATTCTTTCAGTAATACCACCTGTTTTTGCTAGAAACTGGCAGAAGTTACCCTTGTTGTACAAAAAGAAAGTATATCATGTGCGATCAAGTAGCAACTGTGATTTCTGGGTACTTTTTAATCGACGATAAATTTTATTAAAATTTGTTTTATATTTTAAACATTTATTAAACATTTGTTTTATATTTTTTGCCAGAAAAGAAAATAGGAAACTATTTTTGAGTCTACTACTTTTCATTTTTAGAAGATTAAATTTAACAAATAAAAATTATAAACAAACAAATAATTAGCATAAGTATTAAATTGATTATTTTTTTTCCTTTTATGTTGGTTTATGGTAATATACAAATAGGATGAAACAAACACTCAATTATTTTTTGGAAACATTTTGTATATATTTATAGAAAAATATTTCTTCGTTTATGAGATATCTTAATTCGGAATGTCCCGTTTTCTGAAAAATTATCATAATCGTTAAAGGGAAAAAAAAAGATGATTTTACATTTTTGATGGATTTTGCGCTTCAACTTTATCCATTTTAGAACTCTGTAGCCGCTTTTTTAATGGCGTTCATATGCACTCAATAAAAGACAATGTGGGTGAGACAGGTAAATTTGTGTATTATTACAGGCAAATATGTGGTTCTTTTAATCTTCCTAACAAGATTTAAAAAAAAATGAAATCTGCTATTGCAAAATTTCAAGTTATCATGTGAGAATTTTTTTGATCACGTAATTATATTAATGCGCATACGTCAACTTTAAAAAAAAACAAAAAACGATGCTTTTTTTCTTTTTTTTTGTGATTGATGAGAGTTTCAAAACTATTTTGCCAGTCAAGGAAAAAATTGAAAATGAAAATTGCCATTTATGCTCTATTCATTGCTTACGCGATTTCGAGGTTCAAAACTCCCTAACCAAAACAACATCATGTTCTCATAAAAAGGAATGCCACGTTTGAAAGTTGAATAACGACCGTTTCCGTCGCAATGCGATTTTCAAATGATAAACTATTTACCAATAAATTTTTAAGTATATTAATTATATTTATAATTATTATGAACGCAATATTTTTGTTGACACAAACTGCTATTTTCTAATTTCTGAGATCATAAAACAGTTTCATGATGGATTAATCTTAGAACAGGAGTCAAATCCTTCAATGTTTCCCACTTAAGAATGAATGGATATTTCCCCATTGGGGGAAAGAGAAAATACTTTTATCAAAACTGTTATTAAACGCCAGTGAAGTTTTTAAAATATATTATAAAAATTAAATTATTAATTTCCTCCGAAAAAAATTGCATTCCACGAAAATAACAGCTATGATGTCATAGTTCTACTTCAACCTTTTAAAAATGCATCTGCTGTCAGAGAAGCATACACAATAATAATAATAATGCAATACTGGTAAAAGCCGGTAAAAAAAATATATGCGATTAAAAGATGTTGACGAAAATTGCCATTTATGCTTTATTCATTGCTTACGCGATTTCGAGCTTCAAAATTCATTGTCTACGCGATTTAGAGGTCAAAACTCCCTAACCAAAAGAACATCATGTGTTCACATAATAATAATAATTTTAAAAAAACTAAATAAATAAAAAAAAACCACTGTAACAGGCCTCAACTGGTTTCATATGATTTTTAAATATTTAATATGAATTACGTTACAATGATAATGTGCACTCGCGCGCATACAGACACATACACACTTAATCATCATTAAATAATGCATGAGTTATACGCTATTAAATATAACAATAACGCCCATAAAATAGAGAAAACTCAGGATTTCGCGGATTTAATACCGTCGCAACGAGCGTATGAATAAATATAATAACTGAAACAATGAGAAATATTAATATCACTGTAAAGTGTACTTAAAATATTTTAAAAATATGTTACAATTGCAAAAAAAATTGTATGGAAATGATATCGTTAAAAGTCTATTTTACCCCTTAAAATATCTACGGAAACACAAGTACTAGTTATAAAATATTTTTATATAAATTTTTATGATTTTTGAAAATTTTTTCATTGTCTTCTAAGATAAATTGGAAATTCTTATATAAAAATTATGCCAATACTAAATAAAATCTAATGTATCAATGTGAATTTTAAATACGCTTTTCTTTCTAAAACTGAGCTGAATTAATATGAAAATTTAAGTATTATGAGTTTTTTTTAATAAGGAAACCACAAAAGAAAAGATTGTAGAGATATACTTGCACATAGATATAAAGTTTCAATTTACGTTAAATTTGTTTTTCAAAATCGATCTATGAGCTTACAAATAGCTGATAGTTTTCATTTGATGACTAATTTTAAATACATTTTAAGTGAGAAAAATTGTAAAGCTAATAAAATGAAAATGATAAGAAGATGCTTAAAATTTTAACAATAATTGAATTCATACATTGATTAGAAACAATCATATTTGATAAGAAATAAAAAAATACTTATTAAAATCAATATCCATACCCACATATATTTATAAAATGTTGACGTACGTGGTACAGAAACCGCTATTACTTACTACACGTCTTTGGTGACAAACTATTTTATTAAAAATATGAATGCAGAAAACAGAATCGTTGGGCATTGAAGTCTTATGTACAATGCAAATCATTTTCATAATTTATGCAGTATCTCAAAGAACTATTCAATAAAAATTTCTCTGGTTCATCAAAAAAATTCAATTCTTAATTTCACTTTCAGAATGATTTAAATGACATAAATAATAGTATTTTATTTTGCTTCGGACAATAAATATATTTCGAAAAATTATGAAGTATAAATTTTATGCAGTTCCTTTGGTAATAAAGAATCATATTATGCTATATATTTTTGACATTCCAACTTTTAAATAATTAAAAAATGGATCTATCTCCTGCGATTAAATCTGACCGAGCTATGAAGTTGTGCATATTACAGTTTTAGAAAAATCACCATTTTCTTGATGTTTGGCCAAATAACCTTGGAGAAATTGAACCCTAATTGATGTATCTTCTTTGAGACGATCGATGGAGTAGTCTAAAATCTCGCGTTGTTATAAAATAGTAGTATTTAAATTTTCATAACTCAGTTTTATTCAAAATAGATTGGACCTTTCTTCTTACTTAAAATATTCGACTTTGGCGACTGACCAATCTGGAAATATTGGTTATATTTAGTTTTCTTTGAATCATTTAGATATAGCTTAATGTCCACGATTTTGCAAATTATCAGACATTAAAGTCGCGTGATTTGAATTGTCTTACATATACTCCTTTTATTGTATGCATGAACCTTTTTTGATAGATATATGTCCCATGCTATCATGGCGCTATTGAAAACGTAAATATTCGGTTCATTCAACTTCTAAATTTCAATATATTGTAACTTCATTTTTTATACTTCTAGTAAGCTTCACAGATAATACAGAGAAAACGCGTTCTTTAGCTTTCAACAATTCAAAGAAAAATCACGCAATCAAATAGCTGATGAAATAATGAAAACGGTTTGAACTTCAGGGAAACAATGTAATCTATTGTTGGAAATCAGGCAAAAAAATATTTTTTTAAAAATTGCCAAAATTTAGCGAAATTTGCTCGCTTATTAAATTGGGATTATAAAAAAAAGTTTTTACCGTATAAAATTTACTTTTTTGTGATATTTTCGAAAACTATCGCTGGAAAACACCAAAATTCAGCATAATTTTTAATTAATTAAAGTCTAATTAAAATTTCAAAAAAAAATATTTTCGAGAAGCATATTTCCACCCTCCAAGATATATATATTTCAAATTTGACAATTGTTACTCAAACAATCCAGCTTGTAGAGTACCAGTACAAAGTTGTATAGAGTTATAAATACGAAGCATATAGTTACAAATATAATATTTGAAGTGAATTGCTATTATGGTTTTCAAACAACATGGAAATCAATAAAATTCATATAGCGAGATTATGAAAGTTAAAGCCCTTTATTTCTTAATACATAGAAAATATTTTATAATTTAGAATCTTGTATGAATATGATAACAATTTAGTTTTTGAGCATAGTTAATCATCTTTCACTTTTAAGTTGTAATTAAGTTGATACAATAAAAGCTATGCACTTGCTAAATGTCCAGAATTTCATTTTAAAAACTTTTTCAAAGAGATCATTGTAAGTCAACGCTCAAAATTATTTTGATTTATACATTTTGGGTCATTTAATGCTGGTGATCATGTTACAAAGGGCAAAAAATAAATTTTTAATTTTTAAGATTCTGTTATTTTTAATTTTGAATTGTTCTGAAAAATCTAACTCGCATCACAGAAATTTGAGATTCATTCTTTATAGAAATAGTGTCTGAAATTTTGGTATTGCACATTAGGAAAAAACATTTTTTAAAAAATTATTCTAACTTCTAGTACTTTAGATTAATTAATTTACCTTTATTTTATTTTTTACATTTTCTCTGATTTATCATCAAAGATAATGCCCCATACCGTGCGTGCGAGTATGAATCCAGTAAATAAAATAATAAAAATCATTGTTGTAACATATAATTAAAAATATTTTTTAAAACTAAAGAAAAAAAATTGTGTACTAAAATGAAATGGATACCTCTGAAAAACATGCTTTTTCAATTTTAAAAATAAGCAAAGATGGTTATTATGCACTAATATATTCTTATATTTTTGAGGAAAACATAAGCATTTTTTTTGGTACTTTTCCATTAGCCGGGCGCAAATGTTACCAATTTTGAACAAAACACGAATTTGGCGGAAGAAATTTGGCAGAATTCTGCATTATTTGGCGATTTTTCGCTTGCGCCCAGCTAACGGAAAAGTGCCCATTTTTTTATTAATTTTTTTATTCATTAACATAGGAGCATAGAAATATATAAATAAAATTTTGAAAAATCCTTTCTTAGTAAACATATACAATCCAAAAATAGCTAAGTGACAAATATTTTTGCTCTCCATTCAACGTTTACCTCTGTAAAATCTTTTGTCTGATTTTTTCCATCATTTTTGTTTCAGCAAGCATGGTAATTAGTATTATCTGTATTATAAACAATATGAAGATCTTTAAATATTATCGTGCTAAAAATATTTCATTTAAAAAATATAACTAATTAAAAAAACTTTTATTTTGCCTTTTGAACTGTGCATTCGATGCATATCTTGAGATCATCTTATCATTAAATGCCATCATTTACAAAGCATTTACTTTCTTACCAAACTGCTATCTTTATTTTCGTTTTGCATCTCCAAACCATTTCAGAAAGAAATTCGACGCAGTAAACGGTTCATTGGCTGTACCACTTAATTTATATCCAACACCTTATCAAAGACATTCCTTTTTCAATGGAAGCACTTTTTATCGTACGTCACAATAGCCCATTTGCATTTAGTGCTTCCGTACAAGAACTTCCAAATTCATCTACAAAGGGCAAGCGGTAATTACCATATTAAACATCCGTAACTGCTTCCAAGATAAGATTTTTTTTAATTCTTCTACTTTCACTTTAGAATGATTAAATTTATTGGAGTAAGGAAGACACTGCGCTCGAGTGCGTCACATCGAGTGTTATATATAGATATATACCCACTTTTATTGCTTCCTGGTAATCGTATCAGGGAGCTGACTGAGCCAGAGGGCCTGATTTCTTCCGGTTCCTAGAGTAACGGAGGTGGCCTGACCTCTGACATTTCTGTTTCTCAGTTGAAACATCTCGAAGGGAGTTGCTCCTACTGCGGGGGTTGTCGGCGGTAATGACTTTGGATGTAAATAATGGTTTTCATGAAAGAGTGTGAATTCTTCTCAATTAAGAGTTGTTTCATGGCGGCTTCCGCTAATTGCATGCGCGTTTAGGGGTGGGCGAAAGCAGCATGGAGATATTTATTCAATGTTTAGTATATGTGAGGTTTATTATTGATTATATTTAACCCGTAACTGGAGGCATGAATTTTCTCACACGGCCAGAGACATGGAGTCAAAATGACTTCATTGCTATTTTACTTTTTTGTCTTTTGTAAACTGCATTGGAATTTTATTTTGGAAACACTATACATTCTGGAAATCATGTAGTTGCCAAAAATACTTAAAATATTAATATTGAAAATTTTAAATGTTATAATGTTAAATGTTTGTAAGATGTTATAAGAAAAAACCTAAACAATCTTTTAATGATTATTTACTTCATTTAGATATTACAGAATGACACTAAATTTACTAATTGTTAGAATTTAACAAAAAAAATTAAGAATACAATATTTCAAAATATTATTTGAAGAATATTTCTTTATTCTTTTTGCATTATTCAAATTAAAATCAGTTCAGAGACATGGATTCAATGACTCCATAAATAACAATAAAAAATTTGAAAAAGAATAACTCTGTGATATTTTCGTGTTCATGGTTAGACTTTTGCCAACATGCATCAACTTGAAGGTACTGAGGAGATGATTGTATTCGACAAAATATCACGTGATAATCAAAGCTAATGGACAACGCGGAGTCCTTTTGATTCCAGTCTCCTATTACGGGTTAAGAGAGGTTTCTAAAATATCATACAATATGTATTTGTAAAATATTGGGTGTTTAACTTTACAATGCATCGTGTAGCCATTTGGCTACACATTTTTATTTCCATTTATGAGCTTTACCTAATTGTTCCCAAGGACAACAATGAGTGTTTGGAAATCCTTTTAAACCCTTCTTTACATGATGATGGAAATTTCTCTCATAACATTTAGTGAAAAAAAATGTACTCAGAACAGATATACTATAAATTGGTTGTTGCTGGCAACTTTTTTTACGACTATTGGTAGTAAGGAGCTGTCAAAAAAATCAGAAGTCACAATCATTATAGCGGATTTCAACTTGCTATCCAACTGTTTGTTGTGGTTGGAAAAAATGTGCGATTTCTTGAATATTTTTTATAACTAATCTGATTTTTTTTGCTAATAAAAGCGATAATGAGTGGAGAAATTTAGAAGAGAGGGGCACTGAAGATTTTGTACTGAGCTCAACATGTAAATTTGCATGATGATGGATATTTCCATCATACTGTTTTTAATTATTTTATATTATATATTTATACTAGGTTTTAAAAACATTTTTCCTTTAATCTAGAAATGAATTATATCACCCTGATTTATTTCACACAGAAAAAAATCACGCAAAAAAGGATTAAAATTCTTTTTGATAAACATTTGTAGAAAAAAACCGATATATGGTACTAGAATTAGATTTAAACTGAAAACGCGAAAAATATCAAGATAGCTGTTGTATAAATAGATTCAACTTTAAAAATACTCTTAAAATATTTTTTTAACAATGTAAAGTATATATTGGTAAAAAGGGACATTTATTTTTATTGCAGAATTATTATAATAATTCTTTGCCGGGATTTGTTTTTCTTGGATATTGTTTAAATAATAATGTAGAGGATTAGCACATTTAAATTTTTCAAATTTTTTAAATAATTTTCCATTATAATATGCAATTATTTAAGACACATATTTTTTTATAAAAAAAAGTCATGACTTTTAGGGTTGATGGTATTCCGAATACAGTATGAGGGATTGATCATCTCTCCCTGACATTTTCTCGCATACTCTACAATAAGGGTGTTTTTCTCCTTCTATTGCATAGAAGCATAGACTCACAGTTTTATTTTCAGATTCCCGAATATGGGAACTATAAGCTTTCTGATACAAGGAATAGCAGGAATAATATAATAATACAAGGAAAATCAGTACTTTTGTATTATCCGGAGGCTACTGGAAAAAATATTTGTGAAAAGCCTATTAACGAGTGATCTTTGGCGATTAATTGCTGACATGAAGTTTACACACAAATACCAGAAATCAAACATAACTTTTGGACGCCTTTTTTTCAGTAGATTGAAATCAAAATTAGATATAAAACTTGTAGTCAAATTGTAGTCAATTGTAGTCAAAGGATAAAATACAAAATTCTATTTAAGTTATTTGCGTTTAGAATGCAGGCGAAAGTCTAGACTGAAAGCAGATAACTCTGAGCCCAAATTTGGTTCAACATTTGATAAGATCTACATTATATGCTTAAACTGTGAACAAAAATTCATTCATTTCAATTATTAAGTTTTTCAATTAATGCGTTTACATGCATGCAAAACTAGCTTTCACACTTGCGGTTCCAAATTTGACAAGGATCTTCAATTTAGAAGCTAAACATAAGCATCAGATTTTATCTGTTCAACTTTTTAAGCTTTGCTCTTATCGTGTTCATTGGTACTCGGACAGACATTCTGCACTTTTTCAGAATGATTTCATTTGCAATTTGATAGACTACAAATTAAATTCCATTCGCCTGACTCCCAAGTGCTACCAAACTCGTCGACAGACAGACATGATTCCATGATTCCAGAAATGTGTTTTTCCAACTCATGGAAGTCAGAAACATGGCGATTCTTCAGATACTCGAGTTTGAATTTTTGTGATTACAATACTTTCTTTTTTGTAAGCTCAATATATGAATAAGTTTATTTAGAAAGAAGCTTCGAAATTTTAATCAGTGGGGAAATGACGAGGATGGATATTAGATGATAAATGCTCTTCCGAAAGGATATCTGATTTCATTAGATTTCACGTGCATCATAAGAATTCATGTATTATGAATTTTTGAAGGTGCTGGATCTCGAATATAAAAAGTGATTTTTCACAGCTTTGTTCCACTTTACCGCTGATTTTTAAATTTTATGGGAAAAAAATTTGGAAAATTTTCCGTATTCTTATTGATTTATAGCAGCAGATGAAATAATTGAAGTACCGTAATGTACAGATAATGAGAATAAAATAAATAAATATGAAAAAAGTAACATAATTGCATTTCTTTATTTCGATACTAACTTCTTTTGGTAATCAGCTAATTTGTTGTATTTAATTTCATTTAAATATCTTAAAGTTCATGATTCTGTCAAAAAACTATTTTTAATCATTGAATTGTCATAGACATTAAAGACCTTGTTATTTTTAATACATGTATTTTCCTTATAGTGCACATGAACCTTTTTAATAGCAAGTAAACTAATGACTTTGCAGCTGTATTAAAAACCTAACTGTCGGATTCATCTCTCTTCTACCGCCGTATTGCACATTCACTTTTTATAAGTCTTGTAAATTACTTGGATATTAAGGTGTGCGTACACGCTTGAAACTTCGAAAATCGTTCAAAATATTGAATATATTTTTATTACTTCAAAATGTTTTCTGATCCTTTAGCTTTCCAACGATACCAATATGTTGTCAATATTCGGAATATGTCTCGAGTTATAATTATTTTTCTTGGGGCACTTTCACTAAAAACTCTAGTTTCTTTTTTGTTAAACTCATTTTATGAGGAATGATATTTTTCCACTATGTTGCTTCATTCAAACAATCATAACTCAACAAGAATTTGACCAAATACAATTATTTATATATCAAAATAATCTGTATGAAACAGTGGATGTTTTATGCCTCAATCTAAGTTATATTTTTAGAAATAAATTTTTAATAGCTATTTAAAAGTTATAATTACAGAAAAAAATCTAGTTTTTTCTATTCATCGTTGATGAAACAATTGTTAAAAAAACTATATATTTTTATAACTTGATTGAGGCAGAGAACATGAAGACTAATATCAGGCATAATTTCAAACTAAAATTGTGTGTCTGTACAAATTAGAATTTAAAATATAATGTTTCAAAAATATGCTAATTAATTCATTAAATATTATTTAATTAATTAATAATTAGTGTAATATGCTTTTTTCTCCTGAAATGAGTTTAAAAATATATTAATGACCTACTGTGAAAAAAATGGATTATTAAAGTTAAAATTTTAAAAAAATATTCTAGTGTGTACTTACAGCTTAAAAGAATTCTTCTTACTTAGCTTTCAAAAATGGAAATAAAAATGCGATCAAACATTTGATAAAGATATGAAAGCAATTTGAATCTCAAGGCAACAATGTAATCTACAGTTGCAAATTAAGCAAACATATTTTTAAAAAATTGCTGAATTTCAGTGAACATCTGCACGATTAGTAATTAGTAAAATGAAAAAGAGAATGTTTAAATCTTGAAACGATGTAAAAATAATTTTTTTCTGAAATGTTTTTTGTTTTTTTCATATTATCACGGAAAAACACCAAAATTCATGTTTAATTTTAAATTATTAAAATTAAAAAAAATTATATTTCTTCTATTCCCACCTTTCAAAGTGCAAATTTTGCCAGACTTGGTAACTCCAGAACAATTGGTCTTTTCCCCATGCGCCCACGCATGCACGCACATCGTGGTTTTTGCTATGTCATAAATAACAAATTATGAATTGCTATGCTTTCAAGCATAGCTGAGCTGTCTTAGTAGATCTGAGCGCCTTGGCTAGATCTACTGAGGCATTCTATCAGAAACATAGCTAGGAATTTGATCGCTTACAGCACAATGAGTATAATAATAACAAAGATCTAAAAATTAAAAAAAAAAAGCTCCAGTTCTCTTTCTTGGTCGTCTTACAGTTTTAAAAACAGCATTTGCATTATTATTTTTTTTAAAAAGAAAAAGCCAAAACACATTTTGCAAAAAAGATATTTATATTCCAACCCTGATCGCGTACATGATTAGCATTAAATTCTTACATTAAGGCATTTTCTATTTTATTCTATGTATTTATTAAATGCAAACATACAGTAGTGGACTTAATATTCAAATTGGTATAATAAAAAGTACATGTAAATATTTTCCATTCTTTTTACGCCATTTAAAAAATTATTTATTTTTTTATACCAAAAGTATACATTTTATTCTATACAGTAAGAAAAAAGTTATTCAGGTAAACAAATTTTACCTATTTAGATCAATTCTATCTCTATATCTGCTTCTAGTAAAGATGAATGCATGTGAATGTTAGAGTTCTATAAACAGAACATTCGATTCACAACTGATAAATTTGACAGATCTCTAATTTAGAAAATGGGAATGTTCTCCTTGGGAAATTTTTTTAGATATTTTAATCAATGAAAAATTAAGCGGAATTTCCACGCTTTTCCTGGATAATTTCTTAAAACATTTTTGTACAAAATAAATTCTACACAGTTTCAAAATTTTAAAAAATTGTCATTATTATGATACCAATTTAATAGTTGAGGGATTTTTTTTTCTCTGAATTCTGGCAATTTTTTAAACACACACACATATATATATTGTCTAATTTTCAACAATAGATTATTGAATTATTGCCTTGAAATTCAAACTATTTTAATTTCTTTATCAAATATTTAATTGCATGGTTTTTTTATAATACTAAAAACTATTGAACAAGAATTCTGTTTAATATCTATGCCATTTACAAGACAAATAAAAAAGCGAAATTTGAACACAGTGAATGTTAGAAGATAGATGAAATCCAGTCCATTCGTTTAGTGATGAATGTTAGAGTACAGATGAATAGATTGGATGATTCATCTATCTTCTTACATCCATGATGCCATGAGATTGGTCTCCATTATAAAGTTTTAAGAACACAAGAAACAGAACTTAAGCAAGACAATTAAAACAATATGGAATTAAAGTCAGACAATTTGGCAGAATCCTGGACATATTTTGCATTTAATTTAAGCCTTTTACTATTTATTTGATGAACATAATTTACTATTATAAATTTTTATTTATATTAATTTACAATTATTTAATTATATTAATTTACAATTTATAAATTTATTTGAATATTAATTTGTGAAAAATTTTCCAGTAATTTTGATTTGATATATATTTATTAATGTGCCATATTCTATAAATTTGATTCAAATTCAAAATAAAATAAAAAAAGTAAATTTTTAACTCCCTTAAGTCACTGTCATTCTTGGACTACAACTTTATTAAGCATTTTCTTAGACACCCTAGTTTAACAACAATTATTTCATAAATCAGTGCTTTTCACTATGCGCAGAAGTAGCGACAAAATTAAATACTAAATTAATGGTTTCTTGCAGGGTTTAATTGTAATTATTTTGAGTTATATCTTCATTAGACAGAGCTTGAAGAATTAAGATTTTACTTGAAAGTCTCAGAAGCTTGGAGTGTATCATTGAAATTTAAAGCAATAGACGAGAAAACTGACACTAATAGTATTTAAAAAGTGTTTTGAAAATAAGCTATAAAAATTAGTCAAAAGTTGGATTATTATTGTTTTTTTTTGCTTTTTATTAATTTATGGATATTGTATATACATTTGCGAGAGTTTGTAAAATTATGAGACATGCCTTCTACAGTTTTTGTCAAAAAAGCTTACATAAATCAAATACAGAGATATTCAAAAAGAAAGACACAGATTTTAAATATATTTTTCTAATGAACATCAATAGATAGAGGCACATGCGATAAATAACTAGACAGAAAAAATTCGTAGTGATATTATATGCATTCAATAAGAATTTAATTTGCTATGCAATAGATACTGATCGAAAGCCCATAGCTTAGCATTCATGAAGTAATAGGTTTTAGGTTGAGGAAGTCATTGTTATAGTGATTCGATCTTTCAGATCTCGAAGTAGCCATGTAACCATTGATGCGAAATGTCATGTTCTTTGTTTTCACTGCATTGAACTGAACCGTGAATTACACACGGCTTCCCACAGTTATGTTCAAAAGCAGTTCGAATACTCTCAACATTGTCATATGATGTGCCACGTCAATCAATGCTTTTGTATATACAATTATATCCTACGAATATTTTTTTTAACACAAACTGTGAATCTGTTTATAACATGGCTACTCTTCGTTGAATTTACAAAGAAAACTTGTAATCCAAGAAGGCATTCTCTCTTTGCGTTCTGCAGCAAATGAAACGATCTTTAAAGCATCGCAATTTACTCCCAAACAAACAGCACTGTTTTTATCGGAATTGCCTGAATAAAATAGATAAAACTTTGAACTTTCTTTTAACCTATGATACATCATATGTGTTTTTATTTATTGTTGCTCATGAGAAATAAATATTTTAAATTTACTCCTAGTTCAATAACCCTGTATTAATTTTCTTCTAAATTGTATGTCTTTTCTTTTTAAATGGTTAATGATCAATGCAGATTCTTCGCCATCAATCGAATCTACAAAAAATATTAAGAATAGTGTGCAATTATTTTCATTTTTATTTTCACAAATATTTTGAAATTCGTAAAGTTGTTGCAATTTAACAAAAGATTCACTTTTTGCATTCTACAACGCACGAAACGACCTTTTCTGAAGCATCACCATTTTCTCTTAAACAAACAACAGCACTTTTTTATTGGGATTATCTTAAAACAATGAATAAAACTCTGAACTCTCCTCTATCCAGTGATATATTGCATGTGCCTTTATCTATTGTTACTCATGAGAAATAAATATTTTAAACTTGCTCCTTCCATACCCTCGTTCAGTCACATTAATCTTCATCTAAATTAAACTGGATATATGCCTTTTCCTTTCAAATGGTTAATGATCAATTCAGAGTTTTGGCAATTCTTCGAGTCTAGAAAAAAATATTAAGAACAATCACGGGGAAACTATTTTCACAAGTGTTTACTGTATGAACTATTCCACTCGAAATATATTTAACTTCGTATCTCACATTTCTTACCAAAAGAAAAGCCCCTAAACAGTTTAGAGGCACAAATATTTCTTAAACATGGCATTTTTGAAGGCGATGCTCAGACAAATCGAACTAGACTGGAAAACCACCCTCAGCCGTCAGGGAGAGCCTTTTGCTAATGAGATGCGTTAATTACGATAGGACGGCGAAGACGCCTGCCCCATAAAAGATGCAATTATTTCCAGGTAAACGGCGCTCTGTCTGCCGGGGCGCTTGTGAAACAAAGCCCCGAAACCGGAAACAATTGGAAGGGGGGGGACACTTCAAATGGTTTGAGAAAAGCACAGAATGCAAAGGAGCTGCACGTGGACGACATTGGAAGAGTCGCCATGGTAACGGAGACGCATCCCAACATCGATCTCGCTGTGGGACGGTTTCTAAAAATAGAGAACACTCCCAAAAAAGGCACCTGTCGCCCCTGTCTTGGGGTGCTCCCGCCTTTCTCACGCGTTGATTGAGCTATTTGAAGAGTTTCAGACATCGTTTGCAATCGAGAAATGTTTTTGCTTTTTAATCTTAATGTGACAGGTGGTGGCGGCAGGGTGTGGGTGACAGGGAAGGATATCATCAGGGATGGAGAGCGATAACAGTCAGGAAAAGCACTCATTTTTGTTCATTATGCTTTAACTTACCGGCTACCTTTTGATCGAATCAGTGATATGATTCGTTGTCTTTTTCTGGACGCCATTTTTGCTCTTTTCTTGCCATTGCGATATTTGAACAATAGTTTTTACTTTCTAGTATATGAAATTGTATAAAGAGAATGTATTGGAATCATAAAAAAATTCGAACTCGAGATGCTGGAGAATCTGCATGCTTCGAAGCTCCCTGAAACCGAAAAACCCATTTTTGGAATTATGTTTGTATGTCTGCGAGCCCGAAAACTCTAAAACGCTTTGAACGACAGCGAAATTTGATTTGTGATCCACCAAATTTTGAACGAAATCCATTCAGAGAAAGTCTCTTCAGTTGTCTGAGTGCAAGTGAGTACTATAAACACGAAACTTAACGAGTTAGATGAATGAAATTTGGAACATAGCATTTAAAATGTAGAATCGTATCAAATACTGTACCAAACCGATCAAACGATTGGTCATCTGTCGGTCTGTTCGTTTGCATGTATGTAAAAGCTAGAATTTAAAAACACCTAGAAACTATAATTTTATTTCATTGTCAGATTTTGGTTTCAATTGATCGAAAAAATACTGTCAAAATTCAAATTAGATTTTAGAGTACTTGTGTATAAATCGCATGTCAAGGATTAGTCAGGGAAAAAAGAGTTGTTTCGACATAAACAGATTTACAACTTTTACAAGGAATTCATAGAAGGTGGGATGTTTGCATATACCAAAGGAAAAGTAATAACGAAAATATGAAGCGCATCTGAACTAGTTTTGATCCTAGCCTATCTGTGAGAGACATAAAAGACAAAGTATATGAACTGCCTATGCTTCCTACTCTTCACTATCTGCAAAATCGAATTATTAAAGCAGTGAACTCATTAATCGGCAATTATTTCACATGTACCCAGAAATGGATTTCAGAGTTAGTGCTCGTTGGATAACAAATGGTGTTCATGCTGAATTCTCAGAATAAAATTGAATTTTCTCAATCCAGTGAGGTATCTTATGCTACCATAAATTGTCATTCATTAGAAATAAGCCATTTAACTCTGCTGTTTCTTTTTCAGTAATTTTGTATATTTTTGTATATTCAAACAGCACATATTAAAGAATCACCATTATTTAACCTAAAGGTTATGACCCTCATATTTATGACACAATGCATAAATAACGCTAAACCAGTTACTCCACAGTTCATGTAATTATCTTCTTTCATGGCAGAAATGCTGCGTTTCAAAGTTTAGTGCTGAAGCTATGCTTGGAATGTGAGTTCGATTGAAACGTTATAAGGAAACAATCTAATTCTCTTCTTTAAGGATTATTGTATTACAATCCACCTTTGCGAACATTGTTCATTTGGAATATTGGCTTTACTTCTATTAAACTACTAATATAGAAAAGATTTATTTAAAATTTGATCTTGTTATTTGATAAAGTATAAGGTGTAAAATATGAATTTAAATGAATAAATTTTTCTGTCAGTAACTACATATTACAAAATGCATATAGTATGAGATAAAAACATACGCGAAAATCCTACTTCGGAGTTAATGTTCAAAAAAAGTAATTTTAAAAAAAATCTAAATTTTAACATTGACAAAAAAACGTGATTGAATTGCTTAGTGGATCAATAAAATTTGTTTTAATGTCATCACAACAATAAAATATTATTAAATTAAAAAAAAAAGATAAGAGAAATATTGTACAGAAATGAAATTAGTAGTCAATAACAAAGTGATTTTCCTGAATTTTAAGAAAGTGTAAACATCATTTTTGAGAGATCATTTTTTCGGAAGATACAGCTGAAAAATACCAAAAAAGTGAGTTAATTTTTAATTAAAGTATTCTGTTTAATTTTTAGACTATGAAAATTAGACAAAGACCTTCGCTTATCCTAAAGAGAAAGTATGGTAAATTTCATCAAATTGGTTAAAAACTATACATTTTTTATAAAACACACACACACACACACTAAAGTCCTTCTACTCAACATTAGCTTGAGAGCGGCAGTACCTATTGGAACAAACTTGGTGGTATAGTAAAAGTACAGTAGGTACAGTAAAATGACAATCAGATCAGTTACAGAGCAACCGACCAACAAACAACAGAGTTGGAGGTTTTGTCTTGAGGAAGGTACAAGATACATGAAAAAAGTCATTGATTTATGGTCGTCGATTTAGTGTGAAAATTATCTTGAGAGGAATAATGAACAAAATAAAGACTATGAAACACTTATTTATTGGTCGCATTTTCCTAAATCCGTGACATACCAAGTCACACAATAGGAAAAAGGATTACCTTTTGAACTATAAATGCCTTCGCGGTAGCAAGATCATTTCGAAAGGGTATAAAAATGAAAGTGTATCTGTGTATCTGCTAATAACTAATTGCCCCATTTTATTGCTAACAGGAAAAAGATTGCTGAAATTTGTGACCAAAAAATTGTGTGTGTTGCATGCTTTGTCCATAGCATTTTTAGGATCAAACTTGTCTTTTCATCCTAAATTGAAGACACTATACAATTTTGTATTTGACTTTTCCCCCGTTTCTTGTAGCGTTTTCAAGATAGGAAAACTAACTGTTGTTTGCCACCAAATGACTCAGTAGACGATCTTATACTTTTTATCTTATGGACATTTTATTATACTTGGACATCAAGTTTGTAGCAGCAATCATTTCTTTTTAAATGCATCAGTTGAGCGACTCTTATTTTATGAAAAAAAACATTTTTTCAGTATATTTTAATTATCTGTTACCATTTTATTGTAACCACATGAGTCTAAGTATATCAAAAATATAGATAAAATAGTTGCCGAAAGCAAAGAAATCTTGATATGAATATGTATCGCAGTTTTCCTGCCAAGTAAATGTTATAGTAGGAAAAAGAGATTTACAGCGATTCGTAACAGTTGCTGAAAAGAAAATGTCTATCGCCAATGTCTGATGACTTTGGTGACACACTTTTCGAACTAGCAAGATATTTAGTAATTTTGGAAATCGGACAAATGAGAAATCGGATAAATCCTAAAGAATTTTGCTTCTATTATATTAGTACCAGAGATTTAGAGATTCCCCTAGAAAAATCCACACCCTTGTAGAATAAAATGTTTGTAGAATAAATCGTGTGGCATCTCATTCACTGTACAAACATCGGATGATTTCTGTACCGATATTTAATTCAGAGCAATATTTGTTGTTTATATTCCCGTGTTTTCAGTGTCATGTGGTTACATTTTGTCAATAAGCAAGACCATTATTATGTCCAATTAACATTTAAAAAGTTAGTGTTTCAGCGGTGCCAATTATATTCCTGATAATCAATCAATTTTCAATAAGTTTTAAGAAGGAAAGTTTAAAGAGAGGTGAACTTTTAGTGTGACAGATCTCAATAAAATAACGTTTTGGGCTCGATTTATCTACATTTATCTTATTTTTTAAAAGCGTATTCTTAATAATACAGCACTGGTAATGCACACATAAAAAACGTATATAATAAAGTCATACCGTGAGGAATATAAATCCATTGTCTAAAATAATAAAGTGTATTTTCATAGAATGCATCCAAAAACTGAAACATTTATTAAAAAAAAATTATATGAAACACTGGTATTAATAAAAAATACGTTTTATTATTATTATTATTATTATTTTGTATTTTAAAATGATGTAAAAATAATTTTTGTGCAGTAATATGATGCAATGTTTCTGAGAAAAAAACGTTAAAATTTTTAATAATTTTTAATAAAAAGGCATAGTTAAAATGATGGGGATTTCTTGAAAGGCTCCTTTTTTAGTGAAATTTTGCTATGAAACAAATTTAATAGTTCTATTTCTAATCTGCCTTGCAGGGTGTTTTGAAAGATATTTTTCGTCGTCAAGGGTGTATGGAATGATTTATAGATATTATTTCCAAAATTCTAAATTAGAAAAACGAAATATAGTTTTAAAAGAGAAATAGATGGCATTCATTTACTGCCGAAAATTTTTAAGATTAGAAAGATTTAAGATTATATGAAAATATAATTTGTATTCATAACAAGGGAAATCAGCAGAAAAATTTACTGTCGAAAAATTCTAAGATATCGTGAAAAAAATATAATTTGTGCTCCTAACAAGGATCATACTTTGACAACAATGGCACATTTGATACATTTCAGCAATATCCTAAATTTGGGCGCAGTATCTTATTCAATAGAAAATTCAGCTGTTACATTTCTTGTTAAAAAAACAAAGAATAAAGAAACAGATATTTCCTCGCTGTTTGTTAAAAGATTCTTTCATTATTCTCCAGGAAATCTTCTTTCTGTACCAAAGTGGAATGAAAAGAAATTCTTTGAAAATGGGAAACGTTCCCTGGAAATCATTTAGAATTGTTTATTTTTTGCGAATAACTCCAGCAACAACTAAATAATGTCTCTTTCTTTTTCTCACCTAAGTGTTTGGAGGATGAATTATTCATTTTAATTGCTTCTATACTATTTAGTGACGGCAAAATCCGAATAAAACATTTCTTTTATAAACTGAACCAAAAATATTTCCCATTACTACAAAAACAGACTTGAGTGAAAAGCAAAACTCTCGTTGCATTTAATCACTAAATTCTAAAGACACACCAAATATGCCCTGTAAATTAAAATAATCTTTATAACAATCCAACAGAAACATTTTATAAAAAAAAATAAGACATCATTCAAGATAAGATCCTTTGTTCAAAAGAAGAAGGGAATATATTTCATCTTTGTAATTTAAACCAGCGATTCTTTTTATCCTGATTTCGGTGGCAACCGGCGAGAAATCTTTTTCCTAGGTGGTTCAATTCTCTGTTAGCGGAGTAGAATGTTTTGAAAGAGAATACTTCTGACACAAAAACATCCGAGGGAATATTTTTCTGATAGATAATGATGATTCATTAAAAGTTAGCGAGGCGAAACAACATTTCTGAAGAAAATTCTAGAGAATGTCAAAATTTCTCTTTTATACTGGAATTCGCGAACGGCTGTGATAATTAAAAAAGGGACTTTTATCATACTTTCATATTTCACGAATCTTCAATGTGAATATCAGCGATTTTATTTAGTTTCACCCAAGCGGGATAAATATAGACCGAAAGAGTTCGTGTTTATTTCTTCAAAATCTTTTTTTTTTCCTTTTTGATCTTTAAAAATCAATACTAATCCACAATGTTTTTACTTTAAACTTTGAAATATTATGGATAAATTTGATTTCTGGAGTCGAAGCTATTCTTAAAACAATATTATTGTATATACTGCATAGAAATCCTATTTATAAAATTCTCAATAAATAAATAAAAAAAATTTGAATGCGGAACAAAATATTTACTTTTATTTGCTATTTTCTGCATTAATACTGCTGTAATTTAACTTACTGTATGTAATTTATGTATTTCATGTATTAAAGTTGTTTATAATAAATATAGAAAATCTTTTCTTCTAATAAAGGATATCCCAAAATTAACGCCAGATTTGAATTTCCACCATTCGTGCAACAAAGAGCTGGCAAACCTATTAAAAAACCATTTGATAGCTGATAGTTCAGGGTTAGTAAAAATGGAGCGTTACACGGTAGAACAACATGTTAACGCAAGATTTGAATTAAATAAATACGCTTTTTTCTTCGGATTCTTATATTTTTATTAAATTGTAAATTACACAGGATAGAATTATGTATGTAATAACACCTAGGACAAATAGCCTCCAAGGCTTTGCTGGCACATACGCAACCCTTTGTCGAAATTTTCCTTGACTATTTTGCATGAAATGGCTGAATTTCGTTGATGCAACAATTTCCTCCTTCAATTCACGTTTGCTTGTAGGCTTATTGGCATAGACCTTTGACTTCAAATAACCCCATAAAAGAAATTCAATGATGTTAAATCCCACTATCTAGGGAGACCGATTTTCAAATTTTCTAACAGTGGCCGCCATACTTTCATTACTTTTGAAACATTGTTCAACAATGAAAACATGTTGTTTTATCGTATAACGCTCCATTTTTACTTACCCTAAACTATCAGCTGTCAAATGACTTTTTAATGAGGTTCTAACTTTTATTGCACGAATGGTGGCAAATTCATTTCTTGCCTTAGTTTTGGAAGACCCTTTATTTATGTTGATAAGAAACTGGTGATAAATCTTCAAAAATGAATAAATATTTATGCTGACAGACTGAACATAAATATATAAATTAGTTTCAAAGGAAAAACATTCAAAGGAAGATTCAAATAATCTTCGATTCATATATCGTTCTTGCGATACCAATTTTTTTTAATTTTTTTTTTTACTTTACGAAACAGTCTCAGTTGGTCTTCGTAGATCGTAAAAACTAGGCAGCCCATTATGATCCTAGAAAGGCTTCCAATGTAGGCTTCAAAAGAGTTATTTTGAGTAGAATATCTTTTTTCTTGCGATTGAAGGACCACATAAAAACAATGAGCCTCAGTTTTATCTTAAGACCTATAGACTACACAAGAAGAAATTTTATTTTTATTTCCGTTTTCAGTCCACCTTCAATGCTCCTGGAATCCTTTGTTCGTTGGATATAAGTCGTCGAACAGGAGCTTCCAAATCACAAATCTAACCTCCATCTGTCCAAATCATATTTTCTTTCAGAAGAAAAGTGGAATATTAGATTGGTGTAAAAGAAAAGAGGAACAAAGTTCGAACACGCAGTGGCAGCAGAATAGCTGTAAATTTATGTGCTTTCAAAACGGAATTGAGTATAAAATTGGAATAATTCTGTTAAGGCTCACAAATATATCTCGTGAAATGATAAAAAGAACAATTTTTTTTGTGTATACATCTGACAATGCTTATTAAAATGTTGTTTTAGTAAACAAAAGAGCCAAATGCAATTTCTGAAATTTTCAGAAGTACCTTACAATTAAAATGAAAATATTCCTTCAGAATTCTTCAGCGAAAAGCAATAAATTCTTAAAAGAATTCCAAATAAACATGATGTGCATTTCACAATACATGAAAATTAGTATATTCATATGGAAACTATGCTTACACGGCAAACCTGTCAATTAAAAAAATTTCCTATAAAAATCAAAGGAAAAATAAGACAGCAACTACTATATAAAATTTTAAGTCATATTATAAGAATAAATAAACTAGATGTATAAACGAGAAAAATATTTTACAACTAATGGTGCACTAACTGCTTTTAACTTCCTTATTTTTTCGTTGTAATATTTTATATATGATAGAATTATGTCATTTCTATTTTCAAAATACAAAAAATGCTTACTTTCCATTATAATAAATTCTCATTATTATTATTTTTTTTTCACTTTAAGCAATGCCTTCTTTTACGTAATGAAACTGAATTTAAAATAAAAATTATGTAGAAATAGAAAAAATCTTTTAATAATTTCATGAGGATTTATGTATTTTTTTTTTTGTAAATATGCCGAGTAACAATAAAATAAAATTGTTTTTCTTGTTCTTACTGAGTATTTGGCAGATGGAGTAATTTTTTTTAAATAACTGTTTTGTCTGATCGGAAAAATATTTTCTTTTGCAATAAAAACATACTTGAAAGAAGAGCTAAATCTTAGCTACATTTAATCACTCACTATTCTGGATAAGGCAAATACGTTATATAAATTAAAGTAATCTTTATACATTCTGCTAACAATTCAGAAGGAGCATTTCTGAAGGAAAAACACTTGAAAATATATCCAAGAAACGATCTTGCCTCCAAAAAAAGAAAGGAATATATTTCACATTTGCAATTTAAAACTAGAGTTTATTATTATTTCGGTTATTAATCTATTTTGTTGTTATTATTTCACTGTTATTAAACGGCGAGGAATATTTTTCTCTACCTAAATTAAAGAATTTGATGTTTGAAGCGTTGAAGATTTCGAGAAAGAAAATCTTGTGTTGCAAAAATAATCTAGGCAATATTCTTCTTACAGATAATGATGATTCATTAAGAGTTAGCGAAGAAAAGCGATATTTTTGTAGAAAACTGTCGAGAATGCCAGCATTTTCGTTTTACAATGCAATTTGGGAACAACAATGATAATTAAGAAATTTAAATTTAACGTATTTTCATGTTCATCATGTTTTTTTTTATCATCAAATGTTAGAAATTTGATTTGATTTTTTTCCAAGCAGATGAATATAAAATAAAATTGTTTGTTATCTAACTCATCAAAATGATTTTTTTAAAAACTTTCTTGATCTTTGAAAATGACAAGAATCTGATAACTTGAAATGCCATGTATATATTTATCTAGATATTTAAAATAATGTAATCAAAATAGTTTTTTTGGAAGAATATCAAAAATGAAACAAACAAACAAACAAACAAAACTGTTGTACTTTTTATAAATAACTTTAAAAATATTTTCTTTACGCAGTGTTGATTTTAAAATTCCCAATTTAAATGATGAAGAAATGAAATAATGTTGTTCCAAATGTCAGAATTTAAAATTCTTAACGAGAGCTGGAATCCTGTTTCAGTATTTTCTTCTTTTAATTATCTAGAAAGAACTTTGGTCTCGTACCTTCAAATAAGTACTTACAAAATTGCTTTGATTCGAATATGAAGAGCAATACATAATCCTGGGTTTACTTTTTTAATTTTCTGAGATGTTTAATTACCTTGATATGTTTTTTTTGTAAAAATAAATCAAGAATTTTATGTTATAATAATGAGATGACAAATAATATAGGATAGCAGTTGAATAACTTATTATAACAAACATGTGCGATCTCCATTACAAATAAAAATGAATATGTGTGTGTGTTGGCTCTCTACAGGCCAGATCATTTGACCTATGGCTACCGAACTTGGCATATATATGCTTTGAAGACAGGAAATATGTGCCTTGAGACGATTTAAAAAATTAATTAGAATTTAAATTAATTAAAAATAAGGATCCATTTTGTCTTTTATCCACGATATTTTACGTCAATATTGTTTTAAAAAAATTTTGCGCAGTTTCCTAATTTTAAAAATAAAAAGTTTTTTAATGATATTAATTTAATAGTAGTGATATTAATTTAATTTTTAATTTTTTGAAATTAAAAAAAAATATTTTTTGCCAACAACAGAATTTATTGTTGATTACACAGATTACAAAAATACTTTACATTGTTGCTCTGAAATTCAAACAGTTTTTATCAAATATTTAATCGCTTGATTTTCTTCCATTGTTAAAAGCTAAATAAGAATGGCGCTGTTTAATATCTGCGTAGTTTTCAAGACGAATAAAAGAATGAATACGGGAAATTTAGAAGATAGATATATTTACGTTTTTAACTATGCCCTGATGTTATGGGACTATCAGCATTAGAAAGTTCCATGTACATAATAAATAGAACTTAAGTAATACAATCAAAATAACATGGCTTTAAGGACAAAAAAATTTCGGAATCAGGGAAATGAAGTTATATCCAAACGATTTATCGGAAATCAAGTATAGCCAATATTCCCTACGAACCAGCTGGTCGCCTGAAGTGACTAGTGTTAACCATAAGATAACAAATAAAATGAAACAATTAGTTAAATTGCAATTAATGAAAAAAAACGATTTGATTTCAAGCACGGTTTATAAAATTGAATCCGGAAAAAATAAAAGATCACAATTCTAAACAAAGTTAGCAATAATTGATGATGTTTGGTAGTAATAGTAATTGTGATCACATAGGTTGATTAAGTTACTAAATATAGGGTTAGAAACTAATTTTAGTTGCATAAGAAAACGCAATCAATAATTTTGGTATTTAATCTGATTAACAAAAACAGTTAATTTACACTTAATGATTTTTTTCAAAACTATGCACTTGATTCTGTCCGTTCTGTTCTCATAGAAAAAAACAAGGAAAAAATTAACATTCTGCATTTTACAGATGTACAACATTTGTTTTCATATATGCTAAAAGAAAAAAAAATAAACAGAAAGACAATATACACATTTAAATGTAATTATTTGAGACTAGAGAATCTTTACAGTTCCACAATTTCAATGAATTACACAATACTGAGCTCAAATTATGTACTGTGAGATCCTTTCATGGCTTATATAAAAAATATATCATTAAGAATATCCTCATACGTACTAAAAAGATTATTAAAAGCTGACAATAAATTTTACTTACACAAACGAATTAAAGAGTTCGAATTCGGAAACATTTTACCTTGCAACGTTGATTTGATGCAAATAAATATATCCTAAATTTATGGTGTCTTATTTCAAAATTATGGCATCAAAATTCTTTTGGAATATATCGATGTAAGAGTAATTGTCGTTTTTCATAGCAATTCCCATCCACAAAGTTATGAATATTTGTAAGGAGTAAATAATTTACATCCCTTTTTTGAATGGGCTTTCATGGGCTGTAGAATTAGGCGGTCCATAACAATCTTGGAAAAACTCCTTCTGAATGTTAAAAAAACGCTTCTCTAGTGAGATACTCTCCTTACAACTGCAGAATCTCATAAAAAGCAACAGAGGAGTCGGGTTATTTTCCCGATAAGATCTGTAGAATATACAAGAAGTGGTTTTTCTTCTTTTTTTCTTTTTCATTCCGCCCTGCACATTCCCAGAATTCTTTCCATCTTTGAATGAAAGCCATCGAACAGGAATTTCAAAGTCAAATATCTAGCCTTCTCTTGCGAAAACTGTGTTTTTTCTCTTAGAAGAAAAGTGGAATTGTAGATTGAGTGGGAAAAAAATCAGGAAGAACAAAGCTGGATACCGCTTAAAACTTTTGGAATATAACAGAATTTTGCTAAACAAAAATGAATTCGAATAATGACTTGGAATTATTTTGGTTAAATTCATAAAGATATCATTAGAATGAAGATAAGAAATAATAAATTGCACTTACGTATGTTCAGTGATTTATATTAAGATACCATTCGAAGATGATTATTTAAAAAATTTTTTAAAACACTGAATTGTTAGAACAAAAATGTCATTATTCAGAGATCTATATGGATAAAAATAATCTATAAATATAAAGATGTCAAATCTGAATAGTATGGATTTCAAAATAAGCCAAAAACAATAAATATGTGATAAATAGAGGCTTATTTACAAATGGGGGGGGGCGTCTTCTAACGCTCTTCTATGAGGAACTAATCAATTTTTCCTCTATAGGTCCATATAACTTTCAGGTTGCATTTTTATGTACTTAAATTCTACCAAACGATTTTAATTTTTTCACAAGATAATGTATACTTCTTATTATATAATATCTTGGAGATAATAAGTAGCAATACTGATGACGATTGTCAACTCAAATATCAAAGTAAATGCTTTGCAAGTTATTTACTGAAAGAAACTTGTGCAATCGTCTTGTGCTATTGATATTATTTGTATTTTTATTGATGTTTACAAACAAACCAGAAAGAGCGGTCTCTATAAAACTTTCTCGCATATTCTCTGATAAATGTGTTGTCCCCTTCTCTCTGAATAAATGTGTGGATTTTGTTTGAGGCAACTAATGCCTTATATGGTATAAACGACAATAATAACGAAATACAGATTTTTGGCGTGAATTTAGTATTTTCACTAAATCTATTAAATAATTTTTGGCAATTTGCTTTGGAAAGGGATCCCTGGCATGTGATTAATAGTACAAGAAAATTGAATTTGTAATTTATACGCATTTTTTCCGACCGATTGAAGCTATAATTTGATATGCATCTATAATTATAGCAAGAAAACATTTGTCGAATTTCATATAATTAAACCATTACGATTTTGATTTATCGCATGTGCAGGCTAGTGAAAGTACAGATCAACAGAAAGTCAGCTTCCTGATGGATTTAATTTAAAATTTTGACAGAAAACTGCCTTTTAGATATTAAATCTGTATTAACGATTTAGTTCCCTTATATTTGTAGTTATTGTATAAATTTATATTCGGACAGCGAGATAGATAAACTTCTTTTAAATGGATTTCCTCTAAAATCTACATCTAAAATCTATAAAAAATCTACAAAATTGATGTAAAGATCATATACCAAATTTTATCTTTTTATCTTAATTATATTTAGAGTTATCGTGCTCACAGACAATTAGACGTACAGACAGACATAATTTTGAAAATGTATTTTTCGAAATCAAAGAATAGTAAATTTTCTCCCTGAAATTGCAGAATAAATAAATAAAAAAATAATATAAGGAAAAATATCTTATTTGTTTCTGAAGGCAAATGTTTGGAGAAGGAATTGATTATTCTAATTGCTAGAACGCAGTTCACTGATAAAAAATTCAGTATAAGACATTACTTTTATAAACTACTCGAAAAATATTTTGCCTACTCTTACTACATTTAATCAGCTACTTCCACAGATAAGGCAAATATAAATTAAAGTAATCTTCGTAAATCTAACTGACAGTTCAGCAACATTATTTTGTAAAAGTAAACAAAAATAAAAATTACGAAAATGCAATTTGAGATAGCATCTTTCGTTCGAAAGAAATAGGGAATACATTTCATTTTAGTAAATTAAACTAGAGTTTTCTTTTTATTATAATTTCGGTAACAAACGTCGAGATTTCTTTTTCTATATTTAGAGCACTGCATTATTGAAGAATATTTCGAAAAATTGCAACCAGAGATTCAAAAAAGATATACAGAATATTAATCTCAAAGATAATGATAATTTCTCAAGAGCTACCAAGACGCAACATATTTCTGAATAAAACTCTTGATAATATCAACATTATAATGGATTTAGATAATGGTTGTGATAAGTAAAAAGGAATGGTTTATAATTTGTTTCCTGTTTCTTGTAATTTTCTAGGAAATATCACCACTTATTTCGGCTTTGTTTTTGAACAGATAACTTAAAAATGTTTATAATTCATTTCATCAAATAATTTTTTTTCTTTTGAAAAATAAACAACTGAAAAGAGAATGTTCTTCCCTTTGATAATGATAATTTATTAACAGTTACCGAGAAGCAACAATAATTCTGAATAAAACTCTTGATAATATCAACATTATAATGGACTTTGATAATGGTTGTGATAACTAAAAAAGGAAGTTTTATTATTTATTTTCTGTTTCTTGTAATTTTCTAGGAAATATCACCCCTTTTTTCGGCTTTGTTTTTAAACAGATGACTTAAAAATGTTTATAATTCATTTCATAAAGCCTTTTCTTTTTTCTTTTTGAAAAATAGATAATAAAAAAAAAGAGAATGTTCTTCTCACAGATAATAATGATTCAGCCTGAATAATATTCTATAATAATAATAAAGTTGAATGTGTGTATGTGCGCGTTCGCGCTTTACAGGCCAGACCGTTTGGCATATAGCCCCCAAATTTGGCACATATATTTCTCATCACCTCGGAGAGATTGTTTTGTATTTTCAATTAGAATCTTAATTAATTAAAAATTAAACTAAATTTTAGTGTTGTTTTCACAATAACTCCCGAAAACATTATCGGACAAAACTGAATTTAAAAAAATTCAGATTAATTAATTAAAATTTTAACAATGATTTTTTAATGATACCAATTTAATAATCGTGAAAATTTCTACTGAATTTTGGCATTTTTTTAAAGAATTTTTTAGCCTGATTTTCATCAATAAATTACATAATTCCTTGAAATTCAAACCGTTTTCATTGTTTCATTAACTATCTGACAGTGTGATTATTTTTATGTTGTTGAAAACTACAGACCAATGTTTCTCTTTAATCTGTGTTGCTTATGAGGTGTATATGAGGTGAAGCAATGAATATAACGGCATAAATTTTTTATAATAGTATGAGTAAATGACTATAGAGATTTGAAGCTTGAAAATATTTTGCTGGAGAAGGTGCAAATTAAGATAATCTTAGGATTTTTCTGAATTTTAGCTGTTTTAAAAAATATTTTTTGCATAAATTTCAACAACACTTTTCACAGTTGCGATAAAAAGTATCGTAAAAAATATTTAATCGCGTGATTTTCTTTCGTTGTTGAAAGTTAAGGAAGAACATTTCTACTTATTATCTAAGTAGTTTAATGAAGAATAAAAAAGAGAAATAACATTACCTCGAAAGACAACGTACAATTTTCTATACACTATCCAAAAGCTTAAGTTTTTAACGGTATTTTGATGTTATGGTCCTAGGCTTATGTACACAATAAAGGACACAGGTATCTTGGTATTAAAATAATTTGAATCGATTTGATATTTAACGATACTTGAAGTTTTTTTTACAACATTTTGTCACAAAAAAATAAAAGAAAAAAACGGGGATTCGCCAGAGGAAAATTATAAATTTACTGCGCTTTGAAGAAATTTTGAGCCCATTTCCCCTCTATAGCTTATTTTGAGTCTATTCCCTTTTTATACTTTTCGTCTAAAAAAGTATATCTTTTATAAATTTTGTTTTGCATCAACCGCCTTTGGCGACCATCTGATTCGCTGGAAATATTGCTTACTTTCAGTTAAATATATTATGCATTGCTTATTGTTTATGATTTCATGAAGAAAAGTTTTTAAATCGTCAAATTATGACAGATTTGTTATTTTAATTATTATTATTTTATTGTTATTTTAATAACATAACACCATTTATTCCCTTTATATATATGAACCCTCGTAATATTATCAAGCCTTAAGTCTCCCGAATTATAGTGTTATTAAAAATTTCATTGTTCGGCTAATTTAGCTTTTAAATTCTGTGGTACTGCAAGTTCAGTTTTTTATTCCTTATGGTAGGTGACTACGTTGAAAAGTCGACTTCTTGCAAAACTATGAATCTTTTTACTATTTTTAATGTTTAAACAAGTTTCTTTATAAAACCTTTCGAATTTTGTTTCTGCGTCTATTTATTGGAAAGTTACACTGATTTTTATATTTGCATATACATACGTTTTAATGTTATTTTACATCTTCAGATGCTATTTTCTGAAATATAGAATATGATACAATTTTCTTACGAAACACTTCTTAAACTAAAATATAATGCATATTTTTGTTCCAATTTGGCATAATAATTTCTCAGTATGTTTTGCAGTTCCATAACTAGAGAATAAGTAATTTATTCATTTAGAGATATTTTATAGTTGTTTTAATGCTTCACAATGTGAGAAAAGAAAATATCGTGTTATTTATCAATCGAACATTAATTCTTAAAGAATGGTAGAAATACTGCTTATTTTTTAGTTTAAGAATTAGATAATATATTTCTTAAGCTATCTACAAAATGTTAAGGAAATCATTTAGTAGACCTCTAAGCTAGAGGAGTTTTGCTTTATACCTCTTTTTAGCCGAATAAAAGACCTTTTTCCAATTTTTTTAAAAAAAACTTTCGGCACTTTACTGATATATTTTAGTTTCATAGATGTTTTTTACAATCTTTTTTATGCAAATATTCAAAAATATAACAATTTTCGAACATTTTTCAAAAAATTCCTCACGAACGTAGTCATATATCTTCTGTACTACATATGCATTTAAAATGATCTTATTTCATTTACACGACAATTAAATTAGTATAATTAAAAAAACAAATTTTAAAATGGTGAAAGCAACAGGAATTAAAAAAATTTCTAGAATTATTGAGGAAAAATGCAAAAATTTCCTTTAATTTTAATTAATTAATTAAATTGCAATTCATTGTAATTAAAATTTTATACAAATCGATCCGAGACGAATCCCACTTCCCAGAGTATACCCGTGTCAATTTCGGGAGCTTTAAGTTTAACGGTTTTACTTGTAGAGCGCCTGCAGATACACACACGCATGTCTTTATAATTAGTAAACATCTCAATCATTTAGGATGTCGCATGTCACATAATGCCAAACAACATACAAATTTAATTAAATAAACGAAGAATATTCCCGCTTTTCAAAGTATATCTGCATGAATTTTGGGAGCTCTAAGTCTAATGCTTTCACTTGCAGAGTGCCAACAGATACACACGTGCACGTAAAGATCTTTATTATTAATAAACATCTCAGCCATCTAGATTGTCGCATACCACTTAATGCCAATTAACATAGAAATTTAATTAAATAAATTTATCTTTACCATTAATCTTAATAAAAGTTCGCAAACTATACCAAAAGAATTCAAGTGCAATTTTCTTGTGCAGTTTCATATCCCTGCACTCTCTGTCACTTTTCAGATAGTTTATGCATTAAGACAGCGTTGTGATTGGTGCAGCAGAGGGGTGCATATTTGACTTTGAAATTCCCTTTCGAAGTCTTTTATCCGAAGATGGAAAAATTCCAGGAAAGCAGAGGGTGGAATGAAAAGAAAAGAAGGAATAAAATCACTTCCCTGCATATTCTACAGCTCTTACCGGGAAAACAACTCAACTCTTCCATCTCTTTTATGAGGTTCCACAATCGCGGGAAAAATATTTCACAGAACAGTGTTCTTTTACAGCATTAGGGAAGAGCTCTCCAAAGATCGTTGGAGACCGCTTAATTTTTATGACCCTACCAAGACCCCCTTCTGGCTATATAGCTCATTTGAAAATTATTCGGCTGCTCTAAAGATGTAATTTATTTGCGCTTTAGTAACGTTTATAACGTTGTGGTTGGGAGTTATTGTGGAAAGGGTAACTAATTTTGAATTGATATAAGCCCAAAGAATTTTACTGCCATGCTCTTCAAATAAGGCGCTTTAAGTTTTACATTTAGTTATTTGTATTAATTCAATCTTGCGATATAAATTGTTCCTAAATTGGAATTTTAATATTCTAATAAAAATAATATTTATTTACTTCTAATATGAAATATATATTTTATATTAGAAGCATTTAATGATAATTTCTTTGAAATCTTGTTTAGCATTTATGAGGTTATGGCTCAAGAGTTTTTTTATCGTATAAAAGCATTGAGAGATGCTTTAATACTATAATTTCAACTTAACATTGTGAAATTATGAGATCAAAAAATAGCATAAAATGATTAAATGATCAAAAATAACATCAAATGATGAAATTTAAATGTCTAAACCATTTTTTCAAAAATTAATTTTACTTTTTCTTTCTGCGAAAATATATATAGATCGATCTTGAAAGAGTGGAATGATATTTTAGACCTTATTTTTTCTTGTGAAAAGAAGTTAGAACCAAGTGCACATTTTGAGAAAAATTAAAAATTTATTAATTGTGAACTAACTACTTATAATAATTGGCTTGAATGCCTAGATTCTTGATTACATTTTCTTATATAACTAAAATTAGCTTTTATTTTTAAATTCAAAAATTAATAAATTGATCAGCATCAGCTATCATATACATGATAATCATATTGTCACGTAAGTACTCTAGTGTGGAACTCAATGACACAAACAAGAAGTAGAGCTAAACCCATTTATTAACTCAACTCTGAACTCAGAGCACAGTGACTGACAGATCTTCTGCTTTTATACTAACAGGGAAAGTACCAGAATACTTTTCTGGAGACAGTAAGAAAAGTCCAGAATACTTTTCTGGTAAACTAAAGAAAGGTCCAGTATCTTCTGGAACATGAAATAAAGGAAAACATAAAATCAAGGAATTAAATATTTACACAAACTGTGAAGCGTATAGTCTCTATCGGGATTCGAACTTGCGATCTCTTGATTATGAGATTAGTGCTATAAACATTTGGCCATAGAGAGTCGACTGCCGCTTTTTCAATGCGGCATTATATTAACTAATTAATCAATATTTTGTTAATTTTGCTTTAAAATATTATTTTGTTCTTATCTGGCTTTAATTTTGTAATAATTTTTAATAATGTGGTAATTGGGACAAATATTCTTTTGAGGATACATGCTAAAAGGAAGTGGGATTAGGATCCCAAAATTGAGCATATCCTAATTTATAACGAGTGAGCCTTTCAATGAAAATGTTGGCAATATTGTTGTATAAGAATAATTTTAATACCATCTTAAATCTCAAAATCTTATGTCTTTAATCATGACATTTTACTTTCTCAACAATTTTTTTTCTTAAATATTTAAGATTTTATTAAAATATGTCTCATTTTTCAACAATAAATCCCATGGTTTAAACAGAAATTAAAGCTGTTTTTGTTGTTTCATTATATATTTTTCCATTAAAAAGTTCTATTAAAAAGTCTATTTCTATTAAAAGTCTATCTAAAGTCTATTTCTATTTCTATTTCTATTAAAAAGTCAATTTAAATAATAAATGGTATGGTGTGTGTCTTCATATAAATGTAAATGCATAGTATTATTGAATAGCAAGACTTTAGTATCAATTAGAATTAAACGCTCAGAAATATATTGTTGGGGAGGGATCATGGAAATCAAATTTTACATATGGTATATAGATCAAAATAAACAGAAATAATAGTCTCTCGGTGACCCAGTTGGTACCTAAAGGTGGCTAGTACTAAAGGAATTTTTCATGCATGGGAATAATATAAAAATATGCAATAATTGGTTTCATCGATTGCAACATAATGCTTTGAACGATTCACTTGTAACAAAACAATATATGCAGACTTTGGGGCTCCATATCACAATGTCATGAGGATAAATTCCTTTTAGCTAATAACCGCACAAATACTTTCTCCTTTTCTTCTAAGAAGCAAATAAATTGCTTCCTTTTCTAAGACCCTCGAATAATTTTCCACAAGCCGAAAGAGCCCCGAGGAGCGTTCGTAGGTCATAAAAATTAGGCACCCCGTTACGATCGCAGAGTAGCTTTCTATGAATACTCGGAAAGAGCTATTTTCAGTGAAATATTCCCGCGATTGCGAAAGCTCATAAAAGCAATGGCGAAGTTGAGCTGTTTTTCTGATAAGAACAGTCGAATACAAGAGAAGTGATTCTATTCTATTTTCTTTTTTTTCTTTTTTTTTACGCCCTCTACATTTTTCGAATTCTTCCCTCGCTGGACGCAAGCCATGAAACAGGAATTTCAAAGTCAAATATCCAGGCTTCTCTTACCCAAATACCACCGTTCTCTCAGGGGGAAAATGGGATTTCGTATAGGGAGGGGAGGAAAAAGAAAAGAACAAAGCTGAGAAATATACTCAGTAGATCTGAGTAAAGGCTGATTACTTTGATTTAAAACAGTTCCCGAAGAATGAATTAAAATTTCGTTGATGTGAATTTAAAACAAGTGGAAAGGGTCTCACCAAAACTTTCTCGCATATTCTCCAATAAATTTGTCATGCCAGAGAAGGCTATACATATCATTAATTACAAAATAACTTTGGCATGAATTTAGCATTTTTACTGAATCTATCGTGTCAGCCTTGGCGAGTTTTTTGGCGATCAATCCCTGATATGCGTTAGTAGCCTTCAAAAATCGAATTTATATTTTAGGAATGTTTTTCTTAACCGATTGAAACAAAAATGTAACACAAAACTGCTCTTGTAGTCCCATCCCATGCCAATTTTGATATATTTAAATGATTGCATCTTTGAGTTGTCACGTTTACGTATTTCTAAAAGTACTGAGCGACAGACGTTCAATTTTCTTATTGGATTTGGCACAAAATATGACAGTGGTCTACACTATAGATGTTAAATCTATATACCGAATTTCGAATTAAAGGAGGTACAGCTTTCTAACTGATAATTTTGGATGCCATATTATTCTACAAAATTTATCTAAAGAATGAGTAATGTTATCATATTTGTTTGTATCTAAAATTTTTTCTTTGGTTAGTATTTATTACTTAATGTGTTGTATGAAGGGCTTCCTGGTTGCTTTATTTTCGCTTTTTTTTATTCATTAATGTAGCAATCTGTTACAGGAAAATGATATAAAATGATAATTCAACAATAATTTTGATGTCTCATTTTCAGAACTCATATATTGTAAAAATAGTTTTACCCTTTTAAATTTTATAATTTTTTTAATTTAATAATTTTATTTAAAATAGTTTTAATTTTATTGACCTTGTTTTATATTCATAGATATTTCAAAATGAAAAAGGGAAAAAATAGCCACACACTTCAACAATTCTATATCCATCCATCCCAAACTAACCAGGAGAGATATGTTTCTTTAGGAATAAGGCTGGGGCTTACTTACCTTAATTGTAGTATTTACTTAAAATAAAATTATGATAAAAATTTCATCAAACATATTTTGATTCTGAAGTATAGTCTTGGAACAGTCTCTTTATTATTAGGCATATAAAATAGAAAGCCTGTTTCACTTTCACTGCAGAAACAGTTTTACAAAAAGGCGAGATATTTTTACACTTCTACAAGTACATTTTCTAAAGAAGTAAAACTCTTTCCAGCTGTGTCCCGCTCCCTGCATCTGTTCCAGACAAATAATTGCATTTATCCTCTGGTTAGTGCGATCAATGTGCGAACGATACTGTAAGAAAGAAAGAAAAAATATTTCTATTTTAAGATTGTCTAGAAAAGGGATTAATAATAAGGTTTTGAGTGTTCCGAAAGATAACGACAGATTATTAGTTGCTTAAAATACATATAAAATTCCAACGGTCATTACAAATATGATAAAGGTCGTTAGAAATTGACAGATTTATGCTATAATTGTCAGACGATTTACCTCGTGTGGGCGTTTTGGAATAATTAAGCATTGGATGTAAAAATAGAATAAATTGAATAATGTAAGGGACAATGCATTGTATTACAAAGTTATTAAACATTTATATTTCTTAATGCATTATGAAAAAAAACTTTAAGATATTAAAATATTTATTTTTACATTATTTTTGTGTATTTGAGGTTTCCTAGCCACTTTGACAAAATAAAGCACACTTTAATTCAGATTCTATTAAAATGTGGTATAAAAATATAAGGAAATTTTTCGTTAAAATTGCTTAGAAGAACCAGAGTGAGTGGTTATGCCAAAACTTTCTCGCATATTTCTAAACTAGCCGCCTTTGGCGACTAGCCGGTTCGCCAGTATTACCGCTCGCTACAATTTTCAATTAAATATTTTAAGTAACTGGTCTCTTAAAGGATTCTCAAACAAAACATTTTTAATCTTCAAATTTTGATAGTCATACCAAACTTATATTGTTTAGAACGTTTCGTTCAATTTACTATATATATTTTGCTAATTTGTTGCCATTTCCGGTAAAACTTCAACTGTAATTAAAAATGTAAATGACGAAATTGCAATTAATATTAAGATATTTTTTAATAAAACCAAGCGTTTTATTTTATTTATCATCTTTATTGTTATTTATTAATTATTATTATTATTGAATATGAGTATTGCAAACAGAATCGCTCGGTATTTAAGTCTTATGTGAACTACAAAATATTTTTCATAATTTATGTAATATCTCAAAGAATAATTCAACAAAAACTTCTCAGAATCAGCATAAAATTCAGTTTTCAGTTTTGCTTTCAAAAGGATTGAAATGAAATCAATAATAATATTTTGTTCCAGCCTATAAATATACTTCAAAAATTATGAAGTCTAAATTTAATGCAGTAAGGTATCATATTCTGATAAATATTCTGGACACACCAAATTTTAAATAAATGAATGAATGTTTCTATTTTCCACGATCAACTAAGACTTATTTATGAAGTTTTAAATTAATTTAATTTAGAAAAACTCACCATTTTCATAATCTTAGGCCAATTAATCTTGAGAAACCTGAGCGCTTATTGGCGTATTTTCTTTGAAACGATCGATGAAAAATCTAAAATTATCTGTTTTTTTATTGAATAGTGATATTCAAATCTTCATTAATCAGTCAGTTTAAGTGATTTGAAATTAACTCTTAAAAGTCAGTCATTTAGTTGATTGGAAATTAACTCTATGACCACCATAAAATCTGTGCTTTCTTTTGTGGTTTCTCTTCTCCTTAATATCAGATCGAATAAAACATCACATACAAAAGTACTTCATAGAACAAACACATCAAAAGTAAACATAACATTTCAATAGTTGCCAAAAACAAAAGAGAGAAAAATGCAATTAATAAGCAGACGATATTTAGAAAAGTACAGAAATTTAGACTGGAAAATGAAATTATCTGAAATGAAATACACGCGCAGACGATAATTACAAAAGTAAAAATATTCAAACCTGAAAAGGAAAATATATGAGTTATTCCATCAATAAATGCCATAAGTTTGTTTACATCTTCATTATTTTATGAGTTATTAAATATCAAAATGGATCCGGGACTGAATAAACACCCTGTATAGAGAGTGTAAGAGATCATAAAATAATTTTTCTAGAATTTATTTTTTAGAAAAAATAATATTTCATATTTGTTTCATTTCCTACAGACACTTGCCGAAAATTATATTTTTGCAGATTTCATTTCCAAAAAGATTTAATTTATTTTCAGTTAGAGCTTTAATCAATGTGATGGCAACACTTTGAAAAAAGCTATTTTTTTTCTCATGAATGCGAAACGTGCTTACTCCTCATTTTTATTTTTGAAGAAAAAAATTATTGAAAAACATAGTTAAAATATTTATTTAAAAATTCATTAAAATTAGAAATTTAATTTTAAGATTAAAACAGTAGTATCATTTAAAAGATAAATTTTTTATCTTTAACTTCATGTAAACATCTTTTTTGTGCGGTAATATTTTCGGCAGTTATAGCAGAAACACGTCAAAATTTCGCTTAATTTTTAAATAAATAAAATTCTAGTTAAAAATTCAAAAAAATAACCCCCAGGTGCACATTCCCGGCCTCCAAGGTATACACGTGCCAAATTTGGTAGCTGTAGGTTGAATGGTTTGGTCTGTAGAGCGCCAACACACACACACACACACACACATTGAGCTTTATTATAAGTATAGAAAAGGTGTCATGCCATAGAATGCATTACATGGCATTCGCATACAAAAATTACGAAATATCAACTTTAGCATTTTTACTGAATCTTTGTGTCAACCTGGGCAAGATATTTCGCTATAAATCTCTGGCATGCTTTAATAATATCCAAAAACCAAATTAGGGTTTTACATAAGCTTTCCTTGACGGATTGGAACAAAAATTTGACAGAAAATTGCACTTGTAGTTTCTAAATCCCATACCAAATTTGAGATATTTAAGTCATTATATTTTTGAATTATTTCATTTGCAGGTTTCTGAAAGTACAGACTGAAATACATCCCACTCTTAGTTGGTTTTGCCTCAAAATTTACAAGTGTCTACGCTATATATGTTAAATACGTTTACCAAATTTCATTTATCTAGCTTTCTCCGTTTTGTAATTCTCGTATTAACTTATATTCGAACAGCCGGGTTGATAAATTTTCTCTGAACAGAATTTGCTCAAAATTTGATAGAAATCTGAAAATATGGTGTAAAAATCGTATACCAAATTTCAACTCTCCTAACTCTAGGTGTTTTTGAGTTATCTTTATCGTAGACAAACAAATAGACGGACATTTTCCAAAAACGTGTTTTTCGAACTCAAGGAGGTTCAAAACGTGGAGCTTCATCAAAATCTTCGAGTTCGAATTTTTTTGACAATTACTAAACTTTCGTTATACTACATATACGAGAAAGTAAAAATCATTGATCTTAATTACCAATGACTTTTTAAAAGATAATTAAATAATAATGGTTTTTACCAGAAGTCTCTGCCATTTCGAGCAAATTGATGTCATTACTGAATTTTAACACTACTGCAAACCCCTGCAACTAGAAGGTAAAGATTCCCAATCAGTGGAGGCGGGGAATTATAGAAGGAAAAAAGGGAATTGTATATTTTTGTGAAAGTATTAGATAATAGATCTGCATTTCCCGTGCCTCTTTGAAAAAGTATTAAGTATTGGATCTACAAATAAAGACAGTTAATAACAGAAAGACATGGCCACAAGATGCATTTTTTAAAGATTTTCTTTACTTTCTCGATACTACGTTTACGGGAAAGTATTAAATATTAAATTATTTTTAAAATGCGATTGCCTTTTCCATAAATGTTCATTTAATTCACTGAAATAGTTAGATAGATTAAAATAATTTAAAAAATGAATTTTCAAGAAATGAATTAAAAGAAGTTTTAGCTGTAAAGGAAAAGACACATAGTATTCCCCCCCCCCCCCTCATGTTTCGATTGAAATATTTCTTCAGAAAAAAAATATATAAAAAAATTTTTAAATATTTTTTAAGTAATAAATTTCTTTTTTTAAATTTCTTTTAAGTAATAAATTTCAATTTTGCATCTCTTGCTAGCGCACCTGTCAAAGTCCTTGAATGGGGAGGAATTTCAATTAATTTATATCTGAACTCTTCAATCTTTGAAACCTTCCAAAAAAATCAAGTTAAATTCAACACCACCCGACCTTTACCAAGAAGATGCATTTTATTTCTATTTATTTCCGGAAAGCTCAATTCTCCGAAGCAGCTAGATAGACGGAGAAAAACAACTTCCAGGAAACGATACACTTCATCATTTTCTAGCTCGTAAATTATTTGAGTATCGAAGTGAAGTGAGAAGCCGTGTTTTCATTGGAGGCAGGAACTTAATTCTTATTGATGGGGAAAGCATTCCAGCATCCATTATAAATATCGTCAGAAATTCATTTAAAAATGAAGAAGAAAGAAATGGCCTTTTATAATTGCTTTGGGCTCTCTAAAAATAGCTTATCGTCGGAGATTAGTAAACTCAATTCCTTTGATGAATACCTCCTAAATATAGAACTTTTCAATCTAATTGAGAAGATGAGTAGGAGGAAGCCAATGGGCAGAATGAAGATAAACGAATCGTTTAAATGGGGATCCCAAAGTAGGATTTGTCAACAACACTGTGCTATTTGCAGTTGCTATCTTTTTAACTTTTTGTAGTCTTCAAGTTTGATTCAAAATCTTTGCTTAAATTTTGATGTGGCAAAAAATTAAGTTTTTTTTGACGTATTGTTTATTGGAGACAAAATTTGTTGTGCAATTGTTTGCTAAAAGGTCACTACTTTGAGTCTCAGAAATTTGTACAGCAACATGTAAAAAAAATAGAGAAATTAATTACATGTTTTGGACTCTGTAATGTGAAATGAATATAATATCTGTATGCAAAAATAAAAATCCTATCTTTTATCTTTAGAACGGTAACATAGTCATAAATGTAGTATCTTCATACGCGTTGTGGCTAAAATGGCTTCTTGTAACTCGATGAGACCACTCATAACTTCCCAAATGGATATAAAGGGTGTTCCAAAATTGATACAAGATTTGAATTTGCCACTATTCGTGCTGTAAAGTGTTGGCAACCCTATTATAAAAACCATTTGATAGCTGATAGTTTAGGGTTAATAAAAATGGAGTGTTACACGATGAAACAATGAGCTTTCATTGTTGAACAAAGTTCCAAAAATAATGAAAATCTGGCGGCCAAATTTAGAAAATTTAAGAATTGGCCCTCTAGATCGTGTGATTTAACACCATTAGATTTCTTTTTATGGGATTATTTGAAGTCAAAGGTCTATGCCAAAAAGCTCACAAGCACACGTGCATTGAAGGAGGAAAGCTGCCTGAACGAAATTCAGCCAAATTTATGCAAAATGGCCATTGAAAATTTCGATAAACGAATACGTATGTGCAAGCAAAGCCATTAAAGCAATTTTCTCTATGTGTTATACTATACATAACCCTATTCTGTGTACTTTACTATTCAATAAAAATATAATAATTTAAGGGAAAAAAACTGTGCTTTTTATTTAATTCAAATTTTGCGTTAACACGTTGTTCTAGCATGTAACGCCATTTTTACTACCCATAAACTATCAGATTGCAAATGGTTTTCTTCAACAGGGTTGCCAACACTTTACTGCACGAATTGTGGCAAATTCGAATCTTGCATTAATTTGGGACACCCTTTATCTTAATGCACATTTTGCTAATTAAAATAAAGATACATAAATCTCTAGATTTAGATTCTCCAGTTAACCCTAATTAGAGAATTTTTAGAGGTATACTTTCTTGTTACGTAACATTGGCGCATTTAATTATTCCACTTACCTTGAAATATAAGATTAATGAGATTAATTTTACGTCTTTCCATGTTGTACGAAATAAATAAGCAGTGAAATCTTCTTCTTCTTTTTCTTTGCTTTTTTTTTGAAAGAGGATTGAGAATTTTGAACTAGAAAAATGAAAAATTTGCCAATCAAAGCTAAGCATAGAAAATATTACTATTTTTTTCTTATCTATTTATTTTATTTTGGGGAGGCGAGCATAATTTAAACTATTTGGTCGAGACGGGAAAAAGTTTAAAACTTTATTTTTGATATTAACGAAGAAGGCAGCTCTAATGGAAAAAAAGGGGGGGGGGTAATTGAGGTTCTTCTTCAAGTACGAGAAATCTGAGTGGCATATTTTGTAAATAATATAAGTTGGGAATTAAAAGAACTGAAATAAGTAAAAAATCAAATTTATCTATCAGTGTTATTGATTATACATGTAAAATAAATCTCGGAAAACACGTCAGCATTTATTTCTTTATATACATTTATTTATTATTTAGTCGTGTTTGGTCACCAGCTGATTTGCCTGGGATATTGATCATATTTAATTTCTGTTCAATGGATTAGATATAACTTCATATCCACAATTTCGTCAAATTGTCAGACATCAAAGCCATGATACTTGAACTGTATTTCGTATGTTCTTTTTATTATATGTCTGAACTTTTCTAATAGACACCAGGTTTATGACATCATAGCGCTATTAAAAACGTATATACGAGTTCGATTGTCATCTATTTTCGAAATACTTCAATCATTTATTCGTCTTGCTAACAACGCAAATATTAAACAGAATACTTCTTTTATTGCTTTCGACAATGGGAAAAATCTACTTGATTAAATATTCGATGAATCAATAAAAGCTATGTGAATTAATTTCGGAGTAACAATGTAATTAAATTGTTGGAAATCAGGCATAAAATACTTTTTAAAAATTTACACAATAATAAATTTAAAATCATTAAAAAGACATTTTTTAAATTTTGAAATGTTTCAGAATTCATTTTTACAATAATATTTTCGGAAGTTATTACGGAAAAACACCGAAACCTAGCTTAAATTCTAATGAATTAAAATGGTATTTAAAATTTCCAAAAAAAAATGTTCAGAAGTGCGCATTCTCACCTTCCAAATCATATATGTGACACACAAATTAACATAATTAGAGAAGATGCGACCATGTTATATTCTTATAAAATTGGCATATTATAAACGATTTTTCACTCTCTTCCTTTATGTACTAGAACTGTGAAATTCTAAAATCTTAAGTGCTCTCCAATGGTAGTATATTATTTTATTGTCCTCAAGATTTAATATTCAATTCATCGACATATTTAACTGAATCTTATTTCCATATGCATGTCTTTCTCTTTGAATCATTTGAAAAAAAAATTGATTTAAGTTCTCATAGTATTTATATTATTAAATTAGCGATTAAAAACTAAAAAGAAAATAATTAAAATAAAATGGATCTATATACATTTAAAAAATGTTTTTGTTAACTTTAATGAACTGTTTTTAATAGAGAATCAATTTATTCCGCGAAATAATTATTTTTTATACATAAAATGATTTTCTACTTGCCAATACGTGTGATTTTAAAAAGAAATATCAAGATTTTCTATCATTTTTTTTTATGTTTTAAGAAAATTGTTTCATAGCTTAACTTGTATTTCATTCATAAGTACTTTTATATTTTGCGGTTCAATTTCAAATTATCAAATTGCCAATTTGAAGAAATATAAAAGAATTATATAACGATTTTTATTATTAATGACTATTGGAATTTTCAAATTACAATAATAAATTACAAATTATTTAATGATTAACAAACGATTAATGACTAATTATGACCAAAACAATGACTTATTATATCGACTACGGAAATAAAATTTATTTAAATTAAAGCCATTGATTGCAAGTCAAATGATATGAAACACGTAAGTGAAAAATCCTACGTTCTTTTTCAAAGTCGAAAATAATTGCAAAACGTTTTGGAACTATGCAGGCTTTGTTCTAAATTTCATTTACACAGAGAAGCAGTTATTTATATTTTTTACGTCAAACGATTAAACAAGATGTGATGACCTCAAAAGAAGTATGAAATCATAACGAAAAAAAATATATCATGTATCTTTTGCAAGGAAACGGAAACAACTTTTAAATTCAATATGTTATTTTTTTTATAATACTGATTGTAAATTGAAAAATCTCTAAAATCATTCCATTACTTATCACTCATCTCTTTATGAAATACGTTGCTATCTTTTGGTTCCAAAAAGAAACTGTCACCTTGAAAAATATAAAAAAATCACAAAACTAATTGCACTATTAGAGATTGCTAGAATTTATACTATAACAATGATTTATTGTGTATTTAATGATTAATGGCCACTGCAATTACGACATTTCAGTAATGCTTTATCACACTGATAGAATTAGATTTATATTTAAAGTCCTTATCCGAAAATTAAATGATATAAAACAAGTAAGTGAAAAATAGTGCATTTTTTTAAAGTGAATACAATCGGGAAATGTTTTTAAACTAATTTTTGTTGGAAAATACAATTTATAACTTGAAGTAGTAATTTTTATGTTATTAATGTTATCTTCCAACTACTAAAGTGAAAAAGTGACCTTGAAAGAAGTTTTAAAATATTGCGAATCAAATTTCACTATAAATCTTGTACAAGAAAAGGAGAGCAGCCCATAAATATACAATATAATATTTTTTCTAATACTGAAAATAAATTGAAATGACGCAAAAATTATTCCATAGCATATCATACATCTCCTTCTGAAATGCCCTGATATCTTTTGGTCCGAATCCAAAAAGAACTGGTCACCTTGAAAATGGAATAAAAACATTCCAAACCAATCCTACTATTAATTCTACCATAAGAAAGGAACATCCTGTCAATTTATAATACATTTTTTCTTGCACAACATCCGTTTTTGTTCGCATTACTATGCTTAGCCATAAAAGCAAAGGAAGAAAAAGGAAACAATATCTTATATATCATGTTGAAACACAGCTCTTTTTGTACAAAACCAAATTTTATCGCTCTTCTGACTTTTCCCTTTTTATTTATTTCTATTGAGAACTTACTACTGGAGAGGCAGCAGTTAAAGGGCTGTCTTCATCTTTCAGTCTGGGTGAAAAATGGAGTTGTCAAAAAGCCAAGTTCCGGCGACAGAAAAGTGCACTACTAAAAGCCGCATGACCCACTTCGTGCGAAGAATCGGTGTGAAAAATTAAGATATATAACTTTATGAAGAACTTTAAGCGCCATTCGTCAAACATATAGTGAAAAGATAAAGGAAATAAACAGTTAACTCTACATCTTTTGGAATGAATAGAGCCGTCGTTTATTTAAAGTCAACTTTAAGCTTGGAAAAGGTCTGAATGGCTTGTTATCTTTGTGTGCATAAGCAATGGTGTTAATTTCAACTAAGATTCACGGTTCTGTGAGCACGTTCTAGTTTCTTGAATGGACTTTTCAAAAAATGCAAATGACTTTAAAGGGAAGATTTGGATTATATATCGCAAGTTGTTTACTCTGAAAATCGTGTTTTGTGCCTTTTCTCTGGTCTTCCCTTAGGGAATAGATGGCAAGAGATAGAATATAAAATAGAATAAAATACAGCAAATTTATTTCCATTTTGGAGATTGCATTCCGTTCTTTAATTGATTAAAAAACATGCAAAGGTTTAAATCGAAGCATTTGTGCAGTGAATGAGATCTCTTCTAAAGTTTTGAGTTGTAAAGAATATTTTCTATTCTTTCATTAGCGAATTAATTTTTGGATAGAATATAGAAGAGCTGTTTTCTTTGAACACTGTTGCATAGTAAAAAAATTGGAGTGGTCTTTTCGAAATATTCTCGCATATTCTCCGATAAACGTTTTATCCGCCTTTCCTTGCATAATATTGAGAACCTGTAAAGTCACGAATATCTTGGATGGCATTGGTGAACATTGATTGCGCAATATAGATCTTTGCTATGAATCTGGCATTTTTATTAATCTATCACGAGAATACGTATTTTGAACACATTTTCCCCAGCCTATTGAGATCAAGCTTTGACATAATATTCCAGTAGCAGTCTCAAGATAACACCCGAATTCCCTTGATTTAATACATTGCGTTTATGTCTATTCAGAAGTACAGACGGACAAATAGATAACCATTTGACAGACTGGTATCAAAATATAATAAACAACTATATTTTAAATTCCAAATCCATGTATCGAATTTTTTATACTTTGGTCTTTGCGTTTTATTGTCACTGAGTTCACTTGTACTTAAACGGCTAGACAGATACAGACTTTCTGAGAATGGAAACTTGACAGAAATTTGCATATTTAGCAATAATTCTATATCCCGAATTTACAGCCATCCTGCTCAAATTGATTTTGAATTATCGTATTCAAAGATAGAGTGACTGAAACATATAATGCCAAAAATGTGTTTTTTCGACTGAGAGAACTCTGAAATGTGGAGATTGATCAAAACCTTGAGTTTGAATCTTTTGATAATTACAATATTTCCCCTATATTTCGAATACGAGAAAAGAGAGAGAGAGGGAGAGTAGAGAACAGAATGAATTTGTGGTGACGCTTTATAAGCCAGATAACAGCTACGAGACAGGAGAAGCTTCTTTTGTCTTGTGGTCATGTTACGCGGCTACGAACCGTAAGGTTGCGAGTTCGATCCTCGCCTATCGCCAATAGTAACATTGGTGACCCGGTGACGAAAATACGCAAACTTCATACAACTGTTGTGGCGCCCTCTACCAGAAAATAATAAAAAATAAAAAAATGAAGCTGATAAATAATCAGCCAATAAATAAATGAAGCTGATAAATAATCAGCCAATAAATAAATAAATAAAGCTGATAAATAATCAGTCAATTAAAAAAAAATGGATAAGGTGCAACAGACAATATATCACCACTAATAACAGCAAAAACAGGACAAAGTATCGTACAGGACAAAGTATCACCTTCGACGCACTGGAGGGGGAGTAATGTGGTGACGCTTTATAAGCCAGATAACAGCTACGAGACAGGAGAAGCTTCTTTTGTCTTGTGGTCATGTTACGCGGCTACGAACCGTAAGGTTGCGAGTTCGATCCTCGCCTATCGCCAACAGCAACAAATTCATTACCAAAGATTATGTCCAAACATAGTTTCTTGACAAAATAACTATGAAGATTCATGCATTTGGCATATTTGTGTACTATGTTTCTGATTTCCTATATGATGAACATTGCCACCGGTAATGTGAAAGACTTTGACTCTCCTTATTAGTCTTGAGGCTATAACCCTCAAGCCAATTTTTCAATTTTGAGTGAGTATGAAAATCGCTCGGCTTAAAGCCGCATCCTCACTGTAAATGGATAAGGACCGAAGCCTATTGCAATAGAAGATATTGTTCATCGAAGTGACCACCTGGTTCCAAAAAAAAATGAAACATGTGGCAAACTTTTGCAACGAGCTGGTCGACAAGCATTGCAACTTTAGAGGAGTGATAGTTTAAAGTTTTCCTATCCCATATTCATTCTTTAAAAGAAAATTGAAGAACTTTCCCACTAATGAGGAACTTTAAAATACATTTATATACGTCTCAAATCTCTGGTGTCACCGTTCTTCGCACAAGGAATCGGAAACTTGCCCCCCCCCACCGATTCGAATTGTATTCGAAAAGTAATCATGCTTGAAATTTTTGCTAAGGAATTCGTTTTGTACTCCACTCTTGCTTTTTTAATGGCCTATCGAAGCTTTTAAATAACGAGTCTTCTATATTCACAGTATCACAGTCACATATTCATATGAAAAAGAATGTGTTGATCGTGTATCGTTTCAGACAAAAACGATGAATAAATATTTAAAATTGCTTCAAAATTGTTGATGCATTGGCCTACTTGCCAATATTGGCATGACTATGCATATTTTATAATTGTTTTAGAGAAATTTATATAGTAATTGTTGCTGAAACTATAATGCTGAGTTCTTGGTAATTGTATTCCAGTAAATTTTCAACGCATATTTTTTTCAGTTCTATTCTTTTCGTTTTCTTAATCCTTTAGTGAAGAACGCACGATGAGGTCATTCTTTATATTTGTAATCCCATGTTCTACTATAAAAGTGATTTGTCTTTTTGTGTAATGGCACCAAAGAAGTTTTTATTTAACAAAGGAGAGTGGAGAGTTCTGGATCGTTCTAAATAGTTTTTGGACCGTGGCGTTTTCACACCTACTGCATTATCTTACCATCACTAGAATCTTAATTTCTGTGGAATATATTTTCTATTAATAATCAACGAAAATAAGTGTGTGTGTGTGTGTGTGGCGCTCCAGAGAATACATCGTTGATCGAGAACTACCAAACTTGGTTTAGATATATATTGAAGAATGTGAATGAGTATTTCGGAATGATTTCACTTACTCGAAAAACTTTACTTTAAACTTTTACCGTGATAATTCCCAGAATATTATTGTACAAAACTGATTTTTACACGACCTAAAATTCAAAAATTGTCTTTTCAATGATACCACTCTTGTTATAGAGAAACTTTTTCCGGAATTTTTGTATTTTTTTAAACATAAGTTGACATATTATTTAACAATATATTTCACTCTTTTATTATGAAACCATATTCTTTATTACATCAAGAATTTCTTTATTAGACTAATCATGTCATTTTCTTCCATTGTTTAAGATAAAGAATAAGGATTTTCTTTAATATCTGCGAGATTCCCATTAGAAATTTAGAAACTGTTTTTTTTTAATTCAGCTAGAGTTAAAAGATATATTGAATGTCATGTTTTTAATTATATTATGATGTTTCGGGTCCACAACTCTGTTAGGAAGATTCATATGTACAATGAACAAATCAGATATAAGGTACAGGTTTAATGTCTGTCACACTTTGATGATTGAGAATATTTTCTCAGTTAAATCATGAACATGAAATTGTGCATGAGATTTAATTGGAAATCACAAACAATATTTCCGGCCAGCCATTTGGTCGCGTAAAATTGAGAGTAAAATTGAGAAAAACGAAGCTTTTCGAAATTTTTTGCGCGAATGATAGGAAGACAAGTTCTATAAATGCAAGTCTGAAAAAACTTCAAAGCTAAAGTAGAGTTATTAAACATCAATTATTACAATTAAACTTTAAGTTTAACTTTTAACAAATAGATTAATATAATATATAATGTTTACAGTTTACTTTATTGTTATAGGTTTTTTTTTGTTTATATTTTATTGTTCTAATATTTTACTTACATTTTATTGTTGCAATGTTTTGCTTCTATTTTATTGTTCTAACGTTTCGAACAGTCAGAGCAGATGTCCCAGATATTACAATGTGCAAGATGGAAAAAATAAAGCAGAAATATAAATAAACAGAGAGTAATGATTGAATTGCACAATTTTTTTTCTATGATTCACCTGGTGAACTTTAGTTTTTGATTTTTCTATGCTGTCACAGACATTTTGAAAAAAAGACATCGATTTTTCTGTACATGAGCTTCGAGTTAAAAGGAAATTTCTTTATAATCAAATTACCTTTTCTCTTTCTCGGGTTGACAGTTCTTGTTCAATTCGAAGCAGTCCTGGCAATTTTCTTTTAAATCTTTTTCGGCGGCTTTTCTTCGAGTAATGTCTTAGTATTTTTAACTCTGCAGTCTGAATCAAGAATTTAAAAGATCGCCTTGAGGTATATTTCCCTAGCTAGTCCAAACAAAGTAGCATTTTTTTTTAATTCACAAAAAGCAAAGTGTTGCAATTAAATGAATAATCAGTGATTTTTTAAAATTATTTTTCACCTCTAAGCTGTATATGTTTTTAATTCGATTGAAGAAACTCCATCAGAAATTCCACAGAGGAGAAAGTACTTTAGCTATAGCATAAATTTAGTTTCAAAATATTTTATTTAGTTTCTACATGTAGTAAATTTATATTAGAATTATTTTTAATTTTTTGATAATGTTTGACTCTTGGTTGATAAGATGGAGTTATTGCTACTTCATCTTCTATTCCAACTTGGATCTCGCTGCATCAAGAAGAATGGAAAATGTTTTATACTAACTGAATTTTTTTTAAATGTTTAACTAATTTAGGACCAAGTAACATCAACATAAGGTCTGTGGTCACCAATTCAGTAAGATGTTTCTCAGTACTGTGAGTGAAGTTGGCTTCGCTTACACATCAAATTAAAATGTAAGAAATGATTCAAAACCGCTTGAAAATGAACTTTTATTAAAGTGTTGCCATTATTTTGGCAAAACCTCAAATTAAAAGATTAAATTAATAATTACTACAATAAAAAAATATGATTTTTCAGGACGTTTCTGTAAGAAATCAAATAAACATGAAATATGTTAGTTTCTAGAAAGATAAGTGAAAGTAAAAGATTTCCGTGAACATTAAAAATATATGTATCATTAAATCGATTGTTCTTAATATTTAAGGCAAATATTTTTTATGTATAAAGAGATATCCACTTCAACTGAGTCACAATCTCCACTTTCTAAATAATTAGTATTAGGTATATATATCAATCAGGAAAAAATTTGTCTAAATGAAGTAAAACACTACTATATTGTGCAGTTTGAATCAGTAAATGTTCTGATGAATAACACATTTTATGTTTTTAAACAGACTTCGAATCACATTTAGTAAAACTTTCTTAAGGAACCCACATTTTCAATGAAGAAAAGGCTCAATATTTGAGATCAAAACCAAGTGAATTATGAAAGTTTGAATATTAGTATTTTATAAAAACGCGAAATTTCAGATCATTCCATTGATTATCTGAAAATAGATGCGCCAATCAGCGCAATCAGATTCCTCAAGGGTGATTAACTTAAAATTATAAAATTGTGATCTTAAAATAGTAATATTCAAAATTTCATAATTCAGTCAGATTTTGTCAATGAAAATAGAAATATTATTTTTAATTTTACCGATTTAAAAGTTGATGCATCAAGAATATTTCACTGAATATATTTTCTTCTGGTCAAAGAACTTTATAAAATTTAGACTTCATAATATTTTCAGAAGCAAGTTTATTAACTGAATCAATATAAAATAGTATTATTTATGTCATTAAAATATTTGTAAAAGTAAAATAAAAAATTTAATTTGCACAAAGAATCAGAAAATGTCTTGTTCAATAACACTCTGAGATATTGCAAAAATTATATAAAAAATTATTTAATGCCCATGAGTCTTCAAAGCTGAACGACTCTGTTTACTGTACTTGTACTTTAAAAAACATGTTTAGTTTTAGTATTAATTTTTGTATTAAGTGTAATAACTTCCACTTCAATTTAAAATTAAAATTTTACATAAGCTGGCAAAAATTAGAGAAATATATGATACAAGGAACTTTCTATAATAGAATAGGTTATATGACAATCCAAATTTGGAGCTTAAAAATATTTTGCTAAAGAAACCTTTAAAAGAAAAATTGAATAAAATATTGAAGAGGGAAATTTTATTAAGCTTTAATCCCCACTAGTCAGCTAATCTTCAAAGGTTGCTAATTGAATGTAAATATATTTTGAGAGTTGTCTTTCTCTTTTGGCGTATTTTATGGCTTCATAGTTTCGGAAATACCGAATAAACAAATCCGTTTTTGAGACGCTTTGTTCTTGGTATTAATGTATAAGTTGACCTTTTGCACTAAATTGATGACTCTACAATTTTGTAATTGACTATATCATCTGTGGCGGATTTGAGATGAGCGAGGATAGAATCTGGGACCTTATGGTTCGCAGCCGAGTAGCATGACCACAATACAAAAACAATTGCTCGTGTAGCGTCGCTGTTAACTGGCTGTCACCACACACCTTTAGCATATAATGTTTTACAAAGAGAAATGCGGATCTTACTATCAAGTGCCGGTGTAAGTGGCTCACTATAATAATAGTATTAATTTTATCATGGCACCCAACTATGGTATATTACATCAGGTCATAATGAAAAAAAGGGAATGACTGCTTGAAATTAAAACTAGATAAAGACATAGAGGAATTTTGAAAGAGGAATGCAGATTTTATCATTAAGCAGCGGTGCAAGTGTCTCTCTCTCTATGTTAATAGTATTTATTTAGGCAATCTTTGACGAATTACATCTTATCATAATACAAGGAACGGAAATTACTGTCCTAAATTAAAATTAGGCAAAGACATAGAGTCTTCAGATAAATTAGAAATTCTCGGTAGAATCAATTGCCGGCAATTGCAAAATTGGTGAAAATGGCTCAATTATTGATGCTGGTGTCTCAGTCATTTTTTTTCTTTTGTGATATCTATCGAAACTGGAGGATGTTTGGGGGGGAGGGAAAAAGACCATCGATAGCATATTTAGGGACATGAACTTTCATATTAAATTGACTAAATTGGTTTATTGATTGGGAATGTTTTTTGATATTTCCTGAAAATGTATTATATTAGGGTCTAAAATTAATGAGATTGGACCAGTTGCTGACGCTGGATGTTTTATCAAAGTTTTATTTTGGAATGTCTTTATGAAATGGAGAGTCGAATAAATGGTGGATAGATGAATACAGATGGAATATCTACGAGATCATAAGCTTTCATATATGAAATAAAAAAATGACTAAATTGATGCAATGTTTGTGGCTGGATGGTTCTGCTGAAGTTTTCCTCCATACAGAATGTGTAAAAGAATAGTTTAGTTTAGCTTTCTCTCGAAATTTAGTGATATTTCATATATGATAAAAACAGGGGTAATTAGTGCAATGATTGGGATTGAAAAACTTAGTCGTGCCTATTTGCCTATAGAAGAGTTTTTGAGAAATTGGAGGGTGATGAAGACAAGGGACCTCTGATTATATTTTTTTATGTTTTCAAGTTCGAAAGTTTTCATAAAAAATAAAAATGGATGTAATCGGGCCAGTAGTTGGGGTTGGGAATTTGGATTCCTTTTATTATTTTGAATATATTGTTACTTGGTAAACAGATAAAATTGTTTCATGTATTCTATCAGGTCTTATCATTAAGATTTGCTTAGTAAATACTACCTTTCTATCCAAATGAGGTGTGAGTTGCCATTTGTCTTTTCTTTGACAAATAATGCTTAATAAAAAGTATAAATTCATTTTTTATTTATATTTTTGCTGTTCATTGTCAGCTCATAAAATGTTACAATCGCATGAAGGCGCGATTGAATTTGCCATCAATGGTTTAATTATGCATTGTTCCAATGGATTTTCTCGTCATAGTGATCTTTAAAATCCACATTTAATATCGCATTAATTACAGGAAAATAAGTTGATGTTATTGCAATCATAGCGAAAGTAAAATTCATTGTACTACTTGTCTTGAACAAAAATAAATTTTTCGATAGCACAAAAACATTTAATTTAACACAAGAATTAGTAATAGCAATTCATTTACAAATAAAATATAAAAAATATCATGGAACTAATCAAGAAAAATTTAACTAATAATGTAGAATTACGAAGATTTATTTTTGATATGAAAGTGAGCTGCATCGGGAACTGAATCTCTTTGGATTATAAATAGGAAAAAAAGTTAAAACACGACAATAAATAAATCATGCAGTTTCTTGAACCCAAATACCATTCTGTTAAAGAAATTTATGTAATGGAATAGAAATAAAATTTCCATTTAGTTATAAAGGCAATAATAAAGCTCATTGTCCTTTCTAGTAAAAACAGATATTGGATATTTCAAGTGGCTCAAAAGAAATTGTTCAACAGAAAACTATTTAAAATTTTAAAATTTCATCTTATATATTAATTCAACCTATCCTATCGCAGTTCGCTTATACGACGCAAGGTCTAAGTTATACGTCATTTTCGGTGCTAAAGAGGACTAGAATAACCTAAAACCATATATCACTTCCCTGGAGTGCGTGTTCTGTGATATTCAGATTCATGAATTCTGAATTATTCATGGTTGATGAATTAATGGAAGACAATTTTATTGATTTTAATTTAAAAAATCGAGAAGAATGGTTAAATTATTAAAAAATTATTAACCTTCCTTTAACACATTCTCAACCATGATTCATGCCGGTGATTCGGAACTCTATAAGATGCTTACTTTTTTGCTTTATCTTAATTGTAGTAGAGAATAGAATATCTAATTAGATAGAAGGTGTGAATCACAGGCGATTCACATGATAAACAACGTGTTAAAATAAGGAGATATAAACTGAGCATAAACATTAGAACATAGACTAACTTTCACTATTGCTCAAATATCCCAAATATGGGTAAGAAGCAATGGATTCTATTAAAAATTCCTGATTGATTTTGTTTGTTAAAAGAATTGAGAAAAACTTTTAACGAATTAAATTCGATACGTAATGCTTCCTTTAAAACTTCCAGACAACCAGGACATTAAACGATGATTTAAATTTTTTTATCAAATGCCTACCTACATGTACAAAAACCATATAAAATATTAAAAGTGTCATGTTTATTCAAATTACATAAAAGTATGATTTTTTTTTAACTTTATTAATAGATTTTCAGTTTTAGAATTTGACTATTTTTTTCGTTATTATGTAGGAATAAGCAAATGCATTTTTAAAGAACTGTAAAATTTTAACTTTTAAATGAACTTGAATTGTTATATTAAATTTTTAGTAATTTAGAAGCATTATTTTTGAAATTATACCAGTCTGTCTATTTGTTTTTTGTTCGTGAAAGCCTCCAAAACACAAAAGCAAAATAGATGAAATTTTGCATGCTGGTTTTATATAACAATTATTTATTCTTATTATATTACGACGAAACTCGTCATTGGAAAAATTTATTTATTTTTATGTCCAGCCGTGTGTATATGAAACACATTAATTCGGAATCGGTATAAGTTAAATGGATGAAATTTGGCATGCAGTTTATTATTAGAATCAAAGATGTTATTAATATTTTAATTTAAATATATGCGTGTATTGATTATTTGCAGGACTTTTGATTGACATATGCGTTAATACAATAATTCAAGAATGCAATATTTTTGATGAACGAAATTTTACACGTAGTTTTGACACCAGCTCTATATATTTGTTTCAAATTTACGACTTAACTAGTCAATAAAAAGATATTCAAAAGTCTTACTCGATTATCTAAATAATATTTAAAATTAAAAACAAATCACTTCAAATTATAAAATTAGAAAACTGCAGTGTACTTCCGTTAATTTCAATAATTATATAACATGGGAGCAAATAAAAATAATAAAAATATTTATACTGATAAAAATTTTAATAAACAATATTTATTTGATTTTAAAGCATTTTTTTCAAGTTATTTTCTAAATTGACCTTTAAGTTAGTTTTTTAGAAAATCAATAATTGCAATAAGATACTACAATATAAAGAAACGAAAAGCAATTTGAAACCTATATCAACTCTGAATTTCAATTTACATTTTATAAAATTATACAAGAAAATCGCAGTAAAAATGTGAAAACACTTCTGCTAGTTCCAGTGAATATGTAACAAGATAGCAAATAAAAATAATAAAAATATTTATGCTGATAAAAATTTTAATAAATGATGTTTATTTCAATTTAAAACTTTTTTTAAGTTATTAAGTAAATTTATTTTTAGTTTTTAGAAAATGAATAATTTCAATAAGATAGCACAATATAGACAAAAAGCAATTTAAGACCAACATCAACTCTCAATTTCAACTAGATTCCAATCTATCTGAAGAGCCCCAAAGCAATATTCCGAATTCCAGGAATTGACCCAAACTTCCTCTTACAGGAAAACTGTTCCCTCGCTTGAGGGGGAGAGAGAGAGCTCAGAGATTAGAAAAGATCCATCTTGAAAATTGTTTTTCTTCCGTGGTCCTCAGAAGCATTCGGAACTTCTATTTTGTCGCCAGAGTAATATATCTTCCGGAAAAATATTTTCCTCTTCGGTCGTGATACAATTTCAAACGCTTTGAAATGAGACGAGCAATGAGTTTATGAGAGATAGAATTATATTTTTCTTCTGAAAAATGTTACGTGTCAACGAGATTTCTGAAATATCCATTGAAAGCTTGTTTACGAAAGGAAATCCAAGATTTATCTTATTTTTTTCTCTGTGAGATGTGACAATTTGTAAGGCGGGAAACGGTGTTTTATTTGATATTAATGTCATAAATAACATTTTTCCTACGTATTATTAGGAATTTCAAGCTCACAGAAAAGATTTTAGCAAGGCAGTAAAATGTTTATTCAAGGATGGATGAGAAAAAAAATAGATGAAAAATTCTTATAGATTCTGCATGAAATAAATATTTTTCTTAACAAGAAAGATACAAAGAAACAAATGAATTCTAGAGATAAAAAAAAGGAAAAAAAATACTATAATCTTATAATTAAAATTAATATACTCATTAAATATTCAATATTTATTTCGATTTCATAAACAATTTAAAGCTTAGAAAGGAAAAAAATATATTCACGAGATTCTTCATTCATTCTGATTGATAAAATATAGAAAATTATAGTTTATAAAAATATTTCATAACAAATGAAAAACCAGCGAGATTGGTCTCAACAAAACTTTCTCGCATTTTCTCCAGGAAAGGTGTTATACCGGAGTACGCCTTTCATGCCATTGGCGTAAGCCAATAGTTACGAAGTATTAACTTTTGGCCTAAATTTAACACTTTTACGGAATCCTTGGCGAGGTTTTTGGCGATTGTGGATAATAGTATCCATAAACCGAATTTGCATTTTAGATAAGTTTTTTTACAACCGATTGTAATCAAAATTTGACTCAAAACTGCACTTGTAGTAAAAAAAAATCCCTCGCCAATTTTCATACATTTAAGCCATTGCGTTTTTTGAGTTATCACTTTTACATGTTTCTGAAAGTACAGACAAACAGGCGGTCAATTTCTTTTTAAAATTTTTTTCGAAATTTGTTAAGTGTCTTACAATGTCGATATTAAATCTGTACATGGAGTTTTATTTATCTAAATATCTCCGTGTTGTAATTATCATGTTAACTTATATTCGAACAGCCAGACAGATGGACAGATTTTACTCAAAATGTGATAGAAACCTTCAAATATGGTGTAAAGACCATATATCGAATTACAACCGTCGTGTTCAAAGCGTTTTTGAGTTATTTGTTACAAATAGACAAACGGACATTTTCCAAAATTGTGTTTTTCGAACTCAGGGAGGTCTAAAACGCGGAGATTCGTCAAAATCTCGATTTTGATTTTTTTGACTAGTACAATATTTTCTCTATATTACGTATACGAGAAAGTAAAAATGAAGTTTCCTAATTCTGTATTGTTAGATTAGTATTCTGTTTTACATCATCTCAAGAGCTACTCTGGAGTGGATTTCAAAATTTTGAAGCACCGCCAAATAAAACAAAAAATATCTAATGCGATATGTTCCAGAAACTTTCTAGACATGCCAGTTGAATGATATTTGCTTTGAATTAGCAAAGTTTTCCTTTTGAATGGAAACCGATAAAAATATTTTAGCTTTCTAAAAATTTGAAATAAATACAGGGTGGTTATAATTAAACTTCCCCTATAAACAGCATCCTATAACACAAACAGGGTAAACTTGAAACTTGGTATACAGACTATACACGAGATGCTCTCAAGGAATTTCGAAAAAAAAAGTTCCAAAATGTCCGCTAAAGGGCAACATTAACATTAAATTTAACACAATAAACGACCAAAACGGAATACAGAAACAATATTAACAATCCAGAACAAGAATTATGAGTAATAAAATGTAAAACCGGAAAAATCTGTCAGTTCTAGGAAAAAAATGTCATGATTTGAATGCTTGCGAAGAAGAGGAAGCTTTATGCAAAGCAAGTTAGGGAATGAAACTTTTGCAGACGTTGTCATATTTTATGTCCGGGCGATTTCTGGCTATGGGGGCACTTAAAAGTCATGCAGATGTTGTGACGCTGAATGACTTAAAGTATTTCATAACACTTCATGTGCATCACAACTGATCAGTTACGATCTGCTGTTGAACATTGTCCACTGGCTTGAAGTTTTGCAAGTAAATGAGGGTTCTACATGGAGCACCTTTCCTTACATCGTCCGAAACACGTTTAACAACTGCTCCTCTTGTGCAATTACGTCCTAATCTGTTCTTGTTTCTGCAAACTGAACTGTTTTTTCCCCTCAAACAGCGTACTGTTATTCTTTCCTTATCTTTACTTAATGTGGTTCGATGACAAGGTGATCAGAAACTAGTCAAGAAATGCTAATGTTGTTTCTGTATTCCGTTTTGGTCTTTTATTGAGTTAAATTTAATGTTTTTCCGGAAAAAGTGCCTTCTGGTGGAAATTATTGAACTAATTTTTTTCTTGAAATTCCGTGGGCGCATCTCGTGTATAGTCTGTAAACCAAATTTCGTTGCAATCCGTTCATCCGTTTGCGTTGTAGGGTGCTGTTTATAGAGGAAGTTTAATTATAACCACTTTGTATATTTTACTTAATTTGGAAGCATTCTTTTTAATTTATTTATAAAATTAAATTTTAAATTAGTTTTTTTAATATAAAAAATTATTTTAATAAAATATCAATTCAAAACGACTTCTTTAAGAGCATTGAGAAATCAGCCTGAAAAAAGCTTGGCAAGACATTTAAAAGCTTCATATTTGTTTTTAAATTTGATTTCTATCAATCTCAAGCCTTGTAGCAAAGTTTCCAATTTCTGGAACTATAACATAATTTCTTTTAAAGGAAGCCTTCACTTGAAGAAGAAATCTCCGAGATTCAAAAGATATCCTTTCTGAAAACGGTTTTTCAGACATCTATCCATAGAATCATTCTGAATTTCTATTTTATCTCTCGAGTAGTATATTTTGCAGAAAAATATTTTCTCTTCTATCTTGATATGATTTCAGACTCTCTGAAATGAGATAAACAGTGCGTTTATGAGTGAGATTTTTTGCTGGAAAATATAATGTGTTAAAAAAATTTCTGCAATATCCATTGAAATATTCTTTCTAGATTTCAGTAGGTATTTTAGATTTAATAATCCAAGATTTTCTGCTACTTTTTCAATGCGATGTTACAATTTGAAGGTTAAAAATAGTGTTCATTTGATACAAATGGCATTTCTGTGACTGTATCTTTCGGAATTTCAAACATAACGTAAAATTTTAGGCAGCAACACAAAATATTTATTCAAGTATAAGAGCAAAATTGAAAAGAATTTTTTTTTACAATTATAACGAGAATGCTATGGAAAAAATGATTTTTATTTATAAAAAAATGAAACAAATGTTCAAATAGGATTTAAAAAAATTAAAAATTTGAATTTTTAGTCCAAAATACAGTTGTATGTTAATCTTTAAGACGTAGTTTTTATATGAAAAATGAAATATGTTTTATATTTTACTTAACCATCAATTAAATAATTTTGGCTGCCAGAGTCAATGCATGTTGCCTAGCTATGCTCGATATTAAGTTGCTATTAGTGCAAAAATCATTTTTGTGCTGTATTATTTTAGAGTGTTATAGCTGAAAAGCTTTAAAACTTAAATTGTTTTTGATTAATTAAAATCATTACAAAGATCTTTTTGAGGTATATATCACCATCCCCTAACGCTTGTTTTTCCCAAATTTGGTAGATCTAAGTCCAAACCGAAATTAATCTGGATTAAACAGATTATATTAAGTGCACAACTATCGCATAATTTACATTTTAATTGGCGACAAAAGGCCAGTCGCCAATGAAAGAAAGAAACTCGCATCATGCTATTTAATGATTGAATCCATCTACAAACAAAACCTTGTTAAAAAGTAATTCGCACATCTTTCTAAGTGTTATTTTTCTTTTAAGAACTTTGCTATTTATCGCAAGTAATATACATCCATTCTTCACTTGCACATATTTGTAAGGCAATTTAATATTGTTATGGAGACCATCCAGTGGGTATATCAACAAGTTCTATAAAGGTTAAGAACGATTTATTCTTCAGGAAAACATGAAGCACATGTAGCAAAGCACTGTTTTAACGAGCACAAGGACAACATTTGTAGAAATCACGCATTGTATGCAGTCAGACAGAAAGTCGCCAACTAGAAAATAAAAATATTCAGTCAGCTCACTAAACTCACCATTCCGAAGACATAAATCACCTTAGTCACTTCAGCCTTTCGCTATTATATAGATTTTTCGATAGAATATTGCCTTTGCTATAAAATGTCTAGATCTCGGTTCCTTATAGATACATTATCATAATCTCTTATTTTCCAACTAATATATTTTTTACCGCCATAGATGCGACATCGCCAAACGATCGCCAATTTTAGTGTCTAAGTCCGAGCTCCTTGCCTTTCCATTAATTTAGTATCCATTAAGAGTATATGTAAATCTTTCTTTTCAACGATGACATAAATATTGCAAGAAAGCAACAATACAGATTGGTAACAAAATAGCTTCGACACTACATAAGTTAACGTAACCATGTGCTTCAAATTTTTCCGCCATAGCAGATGTTCATTTCATATGAATTTTGTGCCCTCATTTTTGTTACAAATAACCGGTTAGTTCAAAAAGTGAAATTAGTGATCAAAATTCTTAATAATAGTAGAATTTTTCCCTGGTCCATTTGCTGACGAAACAAATGGAGTGAGACAAAATTATTTTCTTTATTTTGGTAACTCAGTTTTACAAGCAAGACAAAATCATTGCGTTGAATTAAAACTTAAGGGACATCAAGTTGGTGAAATGGACTGTCCATCATTCTTTAGAAATTATACATCTACGAATGTGGACGACACCGATTGATTTAAGTTCAAATAATTAATGGAATAGGAAATGCTAATATCAGCAGCGCTGTTGAAGTTTGTAATTTAGAATTTTTTGTTTATTATAATATCATACGGTGAAGTAAATCATATTTGTTAAATTTCAATCATTTTAAAAATTCCTTTTGAATTTTTTAATAAATAGTCAACAGAAATCAATATAATTTTGATTCCATAAAGATAAATTTTTGATTCTGAATTTCTAATTAAGCTTTGAAAAATTTTGGTTAAAAATTTAACTACAAAATAAATTCTGGTATTACAGTTTCACGAACAGGACATAATCAGTACGTCAGATTATAGAATTTCATGCACAACAAGTTGATGAAATGAATTGCTCATGGTTCCTGTGAACATTAATATCCACAAATGAAGTAACACCTGTTGTCGTAAATTTGTATATTAATATCAGTTGCTGCATGTACATGGAGCCATGGGGATGGCATTACTCGTATCTTTGAGTAACAAAGCATATCTGCAAACCTTTACTTCCATTTTATTATTCAGTGAAAATAATTTATTAATTGCGAAATAAAAATCAATAATTAGATTTTTACTTGGTATAGGTTCACTTATAACAAGAAATTTTCGCTATGCAATTACTAATGCAGTATGCTTTGCAGAGTGGAGGAAATATTGATGTATATGCAGTTAATTAACAATTCAACTTAAAATAAAATGATTTTTTTCATTTATTTTTCACTCATTTCATATTTTTGATCACAATAACCCTAGAAACACACGCAAATGTTGTACAATATTATATGATATTAAATAATATTTAGAATATTTTATAATATCATTGAATATTAAATAATATAATATAATGTGGCACAATATTGCATAATATTGCGCAATAATATATATTATTTGGGAATTCATGTAACGGCGGTTGAAAAGTAAAAAATATGTTAAAATAAATTAACGTGAAGAAAAAAAAATGTGCATTTAGTAATAAAAAAATGTGACTTAATTTTTCATTCATCATTTTTAATATTTATATCATCTCAAAATCTTCTTTCACTAGAAATATTCTTTAAAAAAACGATCGAAATACAATTTCTAATGTCCTGTCCTGAGTTTTACCCGTATTCTGTGGGTATGAAAAAGAAAAGACGACGTCCTCTTGTTACGGATACGCAATAAAAAAAAAAGATGTCCTATTCCTGCGGATACACAAATGAACAAAATCTGACCAGGATGGAAATTCAGAAACAAAATTCGATATAGATAGCAATTTAGATCTCAAAACTGCAAACTTAATAACACTTTTTTTTTTCACTAATTTGGGATTTTTGGTCATTATATTCATGAATAACAGAACATGAGCACAGATAATTGCAAGTTGATTTAAAATTTTGATGTAGCATTTAAAATTTAGCATAAATTACAAATGTAGTGCAAAGTTTATACTTTAATGAAATTAACTTAATTTAATGAACTAATTAACTACTTCGTGACTTAAAGCAAGCTTTTAATTGTATGAATGGTTAAATGTTCCTCCATTCTGTAAATAACTTTTTTTAATAGAATGATATCAATTCAAGATCATGTTTACGTCTAGTGTGCATCGCAAGCTAATCCATTAAGTAAGAACGTATTATTCTAACCTCTGAGGAACCGTCATCATAGTCCAAGTTCAATGCTGCATGATAGATGCTCCAAAACTTTTCAATAGAATCCTTGCAGTTTCCATTCTGTTCATGCAGCCTCATGCCTCAACATGAATGGCTCTTTTGCTAAAAAGCAGTACATTGGCGATACTTTCATTTCATAGTATCATTCATTACCTTTTTTAAATATTGCATTCGAAATTAGTCATTTCTTATTGATACCCCCTCATAAAAGGACTTAAAATGTGTCAAAACAAAAAGGCTATTTTTTTACCATTTGGTATGAGACGTTTCGTTCTTTGAGCTTAGTGTATGTTAATTACACGCAAATATATTTGCTACTACCACTTTACTTACAGAAGTAAATACTAATATGTTTCAATGTCAATATGTTCAAATGTCAGAAGCTACTTGGAAAAAAAGGGATAAAAACTCTTATAGAGGTACTAAATATAAATAAGCATCCAGGTATCTAAAAATATCTCTAAGAATCTCAACACTTTCAAAAACCATTAGAAACCCATTCAATTGTATCCTCATCAACTAAAAAAAAACCTAGATATTCTTTAAAAGATAAATGTATCTCTACTTTTCTTCCGGATTTTTCACGGGACGGGGGCTTTCAGTGCTTCTGCACCCACTCCCGGTAGTAACCGAATCGAAAAGAGCCATCTTAGGCCCACGCTAGGAAAAATGAGCCCCGGTTCCCATGGCAACTAATTCCAGATCCGCCTTCCCGCCCGATGACGTCGGAGGCAGACCACGTGCGCAACAGCACTTGCTCCCCCCCACTTTCCCTCGCCATCCCTAAGTTCCCCGGGAACCCACAGGAGTCTTGCCTGGAGAGCCACGTATGAAGCCATTCAAAAGGACAGTGTATCCACAAGGACATTCCCGCTAGAGAAGTTTTATGCCTCCGTTGTCCTGTTTGTTGTCTCCATGAAATCCTCCCTTTCCTCAAAATCTTCGGTCTAGGGTCTGAAGTCCCCCTATGACGTCACATCCGATTTGACAATGGCGTGAGGACGATTTGCAGAGAATAAAATAGATGCTTTTACCACCTTCGCCTTCATATCTCCGGCGAGGGTGATGTCTCCCCTTCCAAGCTGAGCCGTTCACAGGTGAGTTTACCACCCTCACTTCACCCCTAGAAAATGGTCGTTCTTTGTCTTTTCTGTTCTTTAAAGAATTTGATTCGGCAGGTGTTTTTTTTAAACGTTCCTGGAAATGTAAACACTGAATGACGCTTTTTAATGTGTTTGGTTTTATTAGTTCTGATAAAGACGATAGGTTTGATGGGCAACAAGTTTGTAGCAGATGGTCATCTAGTGTGTGGGAGGATGTATTTGGAAGATTGTGTAATTATTGTTTTTTGACAATATTTAAAGAAACTCTTGTTTTGTTTTCATGAAACTATCCAAAGTATAGAGGGAAAAAAATAAATACCAAAAAATATTTATAAAGATGATTGAATTAATTTCCTAATTCAGATGACAATGAATTTATGTTTCTATAAAATGGATTATATTCTAAAGCCTTGGATTAATTGAGAAATAATTTGGTTGTCATCATATTTAATTTAAAGCTTTGACATTCAATCAATATTAAAAATAATATGCAGATCATAAATTTCTGAAAATTCTGGGAATTTATTTTGTCTGTGACTTAATAATTTTTGTAATCATGCATTTAGTACAATTTTTTTCAAAGTCGCGATTCTTCTGAAATATTAAAGTATACATGTTTTAAAATGAATTTAAACTAAATGTTTTTTATATTAACAGAGATTTCCTTGATATTTAGAACATAATAAATTTTAAACTGTCAATTACATATATTAAAATTTCTGGATATTATGTTTTTCTTTATTTTTTCACGAAATATAGAATATTTAGTTAGAAAAAAAGGGTCAAAACGTTTTCTGAGAGGATTTTTCAACTTTTTATGCATTTTTCAATTTGTTTAAAAATAATTTTTAACTTTAAATGTTTGATAGATTTTTAATTTGAAAAATTAATTTTTAATTCCTTAAAATTATTTATTAGAATCATGAATTCGAAATTATTCATGCCTAATAATTGTAATGACGTGAAGCAGTAAAACTTTGATTTGCTCACTTTTTATTACTTTTTATAACATAACATTTTCTATCCGTAGAAATTTTGAAGCTGAATATATAAATTTTTAAATTTTTATCCTCTAATAAAAAAGACCTTATCTTTCCAGGATTTTAACATTTCAAACATTTGACTATGTATATATCAGATTCAGAGATTATCAATTTTTGTTTTCATTACATTAATAATAAAGTTATGTTAACTTTTTTAGAAGCTTTCTTGACGGACTGAAACATTTAATGACATTTTAAGCTTCAAAATTTTAAAAAACTGCTTAGAATAATCCTTTTATGTAGAAAAATGTGAGGCAAAACCGTAGCTTATTAAATGGGTTTTATTATCACCTTGAGGAAAAATTATTGAAGCATGCTGTAATATAATATAAATAATGAATATTGAAATATATCTTTTAAACAAATATTTTGTTTTTGCGCAATGCAAAAGGAAAATTTTTTAATTATTTACGACATTGTGCCAAACATATGACAAACCCAAACTTTTCACAAAAGAATTGGGTACAGGGAATTAAAGTAATATTATTGAGTCTTTCTTCCTACAGTTTGTTGCTTGATTAGGGCCTCATTTAATTTTTGTATTTGCTCATTAAAATTTTGCATTTCCCTTTCTCTAGTATATTTTGAATAAAGCCTTTACCATTATGCTAAAAATCTTTCGTAAATTTAAATTTATTCAAAATCTGTTTTAAAATCATAAAACTACTAAATCTTAAAAGTTCTGGTTTCAGGTTAACTAGGCCACATCTTAGAATGATCATTTTGGAATGTTTATATGAATTTTGTTCATGATTATTTTTTCTGCTGGTGAAAGAAGTCTGCTTGTAAAGAAAGATGAATGAGAAATTGCTTAATTGCTTAATCTAAAAACTTGGAAATGAAACTTTTTTGTAATCTGAATTTTAGAGTAATAAAAGCAATATAAAGGAATAATAACGAGCTATGAAATATAACTGGAAAAAATCAATGTTATTTTTTTAAAATAAAGTAATAAATTAAAAAAATTCTTTTCTACAATTTTGCAAAGTTATCTTAGTTAAATATTCTCCTTACACTTAATCACAAAAATAAGGTATACACATTCTTAAAAAACTGGAAATTCTTGATATTTCAAAAATGATTCATTTGCTACCATTCACGCAATGCAGCTAAATCATTTATTTTTCGCAGTTAGATTGTTGATGTAATGAAAACAAATGTACAGAAATAACAAGAAGTGTGTTCTACAAAACAGTTTCTCTGCAATCTTTTTGGGGCATCATGTTTTAGGGGGAAAATATCACGACCTCAGATTTATAAAGTAAATTAAGTATTAATTAAAGATAAGTAAAAGGAATTAAAATTAAGCTCTCCCCTTTCACAACTTTTAACAAAACTGTGTTACCAATATGAAGTTTTGGAATAAATTTTTTGTGCAAATATGTAAGAATATGAAAGAAGAAAACTTACAGTTTTTTTAAACCAATATTTTCGACATGACCCCAAGCAGAGAAGCTACTCGCGTTTTGCGATATCTTTTTCAAAAATAAGACTTCTTTTGTCATTTTGTCGTTGCTAGAAAAATTTCATCGAAGGAAATTATAAATAACATCGTATTTAGTCATATGTTGGGAAATGAAATGAACAAAGTGAATAATGACGAAATTAAACAGAAAAAATAAATCACATTGACAGAATTATTTAATAGATTTAGTTGGATTATTTTATTCCACTTGATTTCTTTTGGTTTAATTACTAATTTTGTGGAGATTTCAGGAAAATCGCTGGATCAGTTGTCTTTAACGTATTCGTTAAAGGCATTCATTATGAACTTCTGCTACTCAGACAAAAACACAGTGTTTACACAGCTGGCATAATAATGCGGATGACCTTCGACGTAAGACAAACGAATGCATTCGCTGACAAAGAGAAAAATTTGCAGAGAACAAGTAGTGAAGAAATAGAAAGGGATGAATGGAACACGATTGTAATAAATAAGATTGTGCTAAGGTCTCCTACCTTGTTAAAACTGACTACTCCATTGCCATATCATTCTTTTTTTCTCAGCGATTTCTCTGAAAACCGAGAAATAGTAAACCCTCAACATTTCCTGCATCTTTAGATTCTACGACACATAAAATACATTTTAGTACATGTTAGCGCTGAAATTTGTCATAAAATTGACTTTAAAGAATAATTATAAAATTCATCATTTAATATTATTTCACGGCGTTTTAAAATTTTATAAGCCTTAATAATTGAAAGACTTTTTATATCAGAATGCAATAATTCTGCTATATTTATTTTTTGAAAATTTGTGAAGCCAAAGTGATGTTATTTAAAAATTTTGGAAGTCAGAAAAATATTTCGAAGTCAGAAATAAATGAATGTCTGTATTTTAAAAAAAAAGTAAGTTTAGAAGATGAGGAGGAAAAGTCAAAGAAATTATTAACACGCTGAATTTATTTATTTATATTTCCTTATGGGGATTTTAAGTAAATAATCAATAAAAGATGCTTTTGTAATTTCAATCTGAACACTTGTTTTTTCTGATTTTTTTTGTGTGCAAATGTGAAACAATCTTGATGCTAATGTTTAAATTCTTAAATAAAAAAGATCAGTTATGAAGAATATAACTTATGGATTGTTTTACTAATTATTATTTTTAGAGAGGTACAAAATTATGTATGTTGTTTGTGAAGTATTCTTTTACTGAAGATAGTTCTGAAGAATTCCCGAATCTTTTTTACTTTATTTATTCAATGATTTTATTAAGTAATTAGACGTTATGAAACTTCTGTTTTTATTTGGCCTGTTTTAAATCTGTGAGTTGATTTACGATTATTTCCCAATCCCTATTACATCCAGATATATTTTTATTTTGTCTTATTATTTAAAAAAAAAAACTTTTTTTAAGTCGCTAACTACATAAAAGGAACTTTAATCGTCGTTTCCAATTTTCTTTTTATAAAATTTGCTGCAAATCTAATAAATTTAAATCATTGAATCTTTATTTTCCATTTGTATTATTTAAGCTAATGCGTATTCAGATCAAAAATCTATTTTGCTAGCTAAATGCTTTCTCTCCTAGTATTGTTGGAACTAAAAAGTTGTAGACAAAATACTTTTTGAAAAGATTATAGATTATTTATAAAAGCAAAACCAGATAGTTGCTTATTTTCACTATTGCGCATCAGTTATGTCTTAGTTTATCTGAATACAAAAGTATATTTATATTCATTGAATAAATATAAATAAGTTATGCCAGTTATTCTTAGATCAGGCTTTTCAAAATTTCGGAAACTCAAGTATTTCCTTAAACCAAAAGTTTTCTTATTTATTTAATTTTTTACGAAACCTTTTATTGTAATTAGATAATAAGGATTAAAATGCATGTTATTTATGCGTTATGCGCAGAAAATAATCATGCAACACTTTGTCAGGAAAAAGTAGATGATTAAAATTAACATCTTTATTTTTATTTCCATTATGTCCTGAGACAAGGAACATAGGATTTTTTGTCTTCATAGGAATATTTTTTTACAACGCCTTTCAGATTGTTAATATTCTGAGATAGAAAGCATAATAGCTTCTTGTTTTTTGTTTTAATTTTATTCATGCCTAAAATGATTCTTCAGCAACTGGAATTCTTCTACGCATGAGATCAGAAGCTGACTTGTAAAAGAGTTGTTTTAGAGGCCTAAACTAGAAAATATTTCAAATTTTTTTTTTATTTTCAGTCGAAATACTAAAAAAAGTTAGAGGATATTTCAAAATAATTATGAAAAATGAAGCATGTATTTTTTTAATATTAGAAATAGAACTTCAGGAAAGCAAACGATAAGTCAAAGAAATTGTTCAGTACCTATGCTTATGCCTATCAAAATACTTGTCAAGTCATTTATTGAAATGACTTGACAACATGGAGTAGATAACATGGATTGACAAAATGGAGTAGATTGCCACAAGAACGTTTGGACAATCTAATCATATTTCTGTCCTATTGCTATGAGTGTGTTCTAGAAATATTCGGTGAACATACACCATACTGAACAGACAATGATTCTGCCATTTTCGTCCAGTTTGAAATGCACCGGTTCGCTTACCTATTCCCCTTTGCCTATATGTTGCCTGCCACTCAATCATAATTGCTGTTCATTATGTGAAGTAATTTTCAGCAGACATTTCATTACTGATATTGTATACAGCTATATTGGATTCCTATGCAGTGTATTTTATAAAGTCTCTCTTTTAATAAACTGGTCAATTTAGATTCACTTTTCAATGCAATTTTTAGTTTAAGCACAAGCTAACTGTTTAGTTTTAGATACTAGTTTGGAGTTAATATTTTAGCGCGATTCATGCACTAAATTAATATTCTTTTATTTGTTTATTTATGATGATTTATTTCTCTTCAATTACTACTCTTCACGGTTGTATTTTGTTTTATTGTAGCAGATGTTAGGCTTTTATAAATTTATATACGTATATGAAACGTTAATATATTTGGCACAGAAATATTTGAATATAATAATTTGCCAATAAATAATTTTATTATTTATTGACAAACTGTCAAATATTTATTATTTAAAGGCAAAAATTAAATGTAGACATATTGCCATATGAACGATTAAACTAACTGAATATTTTTGAATTAAGCTTTTTGAATGTTTATTGAATTCTTCTGGTAGCTAGGTAACGTAACTACTAAATATCATTAAAAATGCTCGAAAGAAGATTCACCTTGTCTCCGAAACCTCCATTCTGTCAAAGAATAGAAGAGAACAACAAACAAAAAAAACCCCGTCAAATAAAAGAACAGAGAGAAAATAGATTTAACCATCATCAGATAAGTAATCGCTATGATTTAAAAAAATATTATTTCACAAAAATGATTTTTCCGCAATTAACTTTTAAGGATATCAGTCTCATTTCCGTATAATAATTTTTTTAATTTTTAGTAAATTTTTGAAATTTAATTTCATACAAGTCCATAGCAACATTTTTAATGTTGCTGTGAAATTTCAACTCATCCATCAACTTTTAATCGCATGTTTTGTCAGTGTTAAAATTGAGAATTTAAAAAAAAAATTGTTTTCTTTGCATATTAACCACAAAGTAGGATTTTCATTTCCGCTTTTATTTTATGGTATAAGAACATTTAATTTTCATTTGGAGTAGTTTATATAAAACAAACTCTTTTTTTTTTCCAATTCATGCTTTTCAGTCTTATAAAAAATATGTGAAGTTTTAAAAAATTAATTCCATTCTAGTAATTTAACAGTCTAAAATGTCAATAATCTGGACGAAGACTCTCTTCTCCAAAGGCGTTTGATACCATAAAACTAAGGTGAAGTATTAAATTAAATGGGAACTTAATGGGATCAATTATAATTGACAAAGTATGCGTATCATCATAATAATTTATAATTCATAGAATTTGCATTTTTCAAAAAGTTAATAATTTGGCAAATAGTCTAAAACATCTTTTTAATCTATTTGATTGTAGCCCTTCTCGGTCCAACGGCATTCAGCAACTTTTTAATCATAAATCTGTCGCTGCTTGTACATTACTATATGAGTGAATAATTTTCTCTGACTTTCCTTTTATTTTACTGATTGTTTGTTTAACATAAAAAATATTTTTATCGCTTCATAATTCCATTTGAAATATATCCAATTTTTTTAATAATGCATTATACCACAATGAAAACAAAACGCTAATGCATTAATCAATTACAGTTCTTATGTAATTCATTAGAATTGAACTAAAGTCATTAAAATTTCTTTAAATATTCATAAATTTAAATGTATATATTATACTTTTAAGGAAGACCGAGGTGTTTTTGTGGGGAATAAAACTAAAGATTAGTTTCTTATAACTGGAGCTATCTTGAATTTTCCTCCAAGTACATCGCATTTGTAGTTCAATTAGAAGCAATACAATTTCTTTAGGCTTGAAAGGGGTGGAAAAAATATTATAGTTTAGAAATTTATAAAATGATTTGCTCTAAATTTTGAGAAAAAAAATACTTAGTTTCTGAATCAAGAAATAGTTTATATTTCTTTGAATGCAGAAATTCTTCTGATAAATAACACGAAATTTTAATTGTTTTCGTATTATGAAGTATAGAAGCAGCTGTGAATTCGTTTTAAATGAACAGATTTCCAATTTTGTAGTTCAGTTACTGCAGAATATATTGAGAAAATATTACACCAAATTTGAAACAAAAATATGAATTAGATTTTCATTTATGCCTTTTCACAAAGGAAAAATGTATCAATATTTAGAATTGAGAAAGCATCATGTAAAGATGTAAATTAGCAACAAAAATGCAAATTATGCAAGTATAAAAATGGATGTGATTTTCAAAAAAAAAAAAATGAACGTAGAAACAAAATTCAAACAATTTTATATATGGTCTAGGAATTAATTCGTGCGGTTTTTAATAAAAAATTAAAGCTTTATTTCAAAAGAAAAATACATAAATACGTTATCAAAAATAATATCAATCGCTAGCCACTACTTTTCCCCATCTTTCAGGTAATTTACGAATTCCGTGTCGAAAGAATTCCTCACTTTTCGAAGCGATCCAATCAGAGATCTATTTTTCAATATTTTCTGAAGAAGTGAACCGCTGTCCAAGCAAATCGTTATTCATGCAATCAAACAAGTAGTAGTTTGAAGGAGAAATGTCTGGTGAATACGGCGGGTGGGGTAACACTTCCCATCCGATATTTTCCAAATATTTTTTGACCGGTTTTGCGACATGTCGTAGAGCGTTATCATGTTGAAAAATAGGTTTATTATGTCTGTTATCCCATTCTGGTCGTTTTCTGGCCAGAGCTTGTTTCAAACGCATTAACTGAAGTCGATAACGTTCTCCATTAATAGTTTCACCAGGTTTCAGAAGCTTCAAATTTTTTTGGCTGTCCAGGTCGTTCTTGGTCTTCCAAGCCGTAATCACCACTTTTAAACCGTGCAAACCACTTCTGACACGTTCGCTCAGCTAGAGCATGGTCATCATAAATTTCCACCAAAATACGATGACTTTCGGTAACACTTTTCTTCATGTTAAAGTAATGAAGAAGAACCCCCCGCAGAAACACTTTATCAGGCACCAAATTTGACATTTTCAGTTGAATAAAAATTGTTGTTATTTACGTTTAAACCAAATGGCATAGGCTAAACTAGATGCGCAATAACAGTAATTTTAAATGCATGTTTGAACAAACGAAACTATGGGATAATAAGCTAGTTACGCCATCTCTTGAAAAACTGCACGAATTAATTCCTAGACCAAATATAAAAAACTATTGAGATGATAAAAATATTAATAAAAAATCGATATTTTTGCAAATGTAGACTTCTTGATTCAGTCACTTGTCTTAAATTCTTTTAATGTACCCAAAGTAATTGTAATATATCCAATGTAATAAACATAAAGTAACAGTCTATTTGATTCAACAGAAAAAAGAAGAGTGAAAAACCATAATTCTAAGAGTTAATATTTCACTTAAGAGTTTGTGCACATCTTTAAATTGGTAAGTCTTTATTTCGAGTATTTTTTCCTCTTTTAATCATCAAAAAACCTAATAAGTTCGTCTATGTGGGAAAAAAAGAAATTAAATTGCCAGTGAATACACTTTTCCTTTAATGTTTGCAAATATATTTTCCAATATGAGTTCGATACGTCTGACTGAACAGACCAAGAAACTGTACTTACCGCCATTTTTTTTTTTTTTGATAATGATCTACCTTTTTTTTTATTTGCTTAGCCAAGAGGGGAAAAAAATGTTAAAATTTTTCTCAAAAAATTCTGTTTTTTAAATTGGAAAATCAATAAAAGGGAGATTACATTTCTCACATCGATTCTTGAGAGAAAAAAAAATGTATTCATCTGGTTTTTTATAGAATTCTATTACGTTTCTTGGAATTAATGCTTTCTTTTTAAATTTTTATTCTGTGATGGCCTAATCGTGGAATCATTATCAGATTCTTGGTGTTTCGGATGTCTGGAAAAGCTGATTAAATATTATTGGATGAGTATTTTAATAACTTTATTCTAAAATTAAGTTTCAACGAAATATTTTTAGAATTCAATTAAATGTTTTTTTTTCTTACTATTATTTATAGACCTCGAATATCTATTTTTTAGAACAATATTCTAAAATTAGGTTTCAACAAAATATTTTTAGAATTCACTACAATATTTTTTCTTGCATTTATTTATAGACTTCGAATATAATTTTAAAACTATTATTCTAAAATTAGGTTTCAAAAATATTTTTAGAATTCATTAGAATATTTTTTCTTACAGTTATTTATAGACTTTTAATGTATTTTTTCAGAACATTATTATAAATTCGGTTTCAAACAATATTTTTAAATATTATTAGAACATTTTTTCTTAGAATTATTTATAGACTTTGAATATATTTCTTAGAATTTTGTTATATTTAAAAAATTAGTAACCTCTTTTTGTAAAGGACTAATTATTCTTTATCAAATTATTGGGATTTTGGATCTCTAAAAAGAATAATTGAACATCACTAGATGATGGAAAATGTTTAAAATTAGTTTAATAACAATAATGTAAATTTAATTTTCAGGAGGAAAAAAATTCTTCTAATACATTTTTTTATTTTCTTCTATACGAAGTGTAGACGAAAATATTGCAATCGTCAAAAGAATTAGAACTTGAGATTTTGACGAATCTCCACTTTTCAGACTTCCTTGTCGGTCCACAATGTCTGTCTATCCATTTGCTTACAGATCTTTTGCGAACACAGTAACTCAAAAACGCTTTGATCTAGTCGATGGGAAGGTGATTTAAATTATACTAGCCGCCTTTGGCGACCAGCCGGTTCACCAATCTTAATGCTCGTTAAAATTTTAATAATTAAATATTTTATGTAATTCCTACTTTAATAGCTTCTTCATTAAAATATTTTAAAACTTCAAATTTCAATTCACTCATAATATTATAAAGGCCTTCAGTCATAACGTAATATGTATCTCTCTAATTTTCTGTTAGCTCCCGTAGAATTTATGCTTTAAATTAAAGTGGAAATGATTAATCTGCAATTAATCTAATAATCTTTTTTTTTACTGAAATGAAGCATTTTTTTTTTGTAATATCATTGATGAAAACAGACTCACTGATCATTTAAACCTTATGGGCACTAAAGAATATCTTTCTTAATTTATGCAATATCTCAAGAATTTGTCATCAAAATTTTTTCAGATTCATCATGAGCAGGTCTATTAATTAACAATGTTTAATTTTAAATGCATCAAATACTAAGAAAATAAACAGAATCGTTTAAAATAATTGGTCGAAAACAGGTAAAAAAAATTACTTAAAAAACGATGAACTTAAACTAACATAAATACAATTTAATTACAAAAGCATATAACTAACCTAAAAATAATTTAAATCAAGTCCACTTCACAGAGAAAGAGATCTCCTCTCTGTGGTCCGCTTCCGTTGAAAATAGATGTAAACAATCAGAACACAATGCGCATGCGTGAATTTTTAACGCCAAACGCGTGAATTTTTCTACGCCAATTGGGGTAACGCTATGCAGATAAGAAATTTTTAATTTCCTTTATTTTGTTTTATTTTAATTCAAAAGTACTTCAGAATGAATCTGAAAGATCGATTAATTAACAACGTTTAATTTTAAATGCATCAAACATTAAGAAAATAAACAGAATCGTTTGAAATAATCGGCAGAAAAATGTTAAGCCTAAGCCTCATTAGCGTGGGGGGGGGGGGGGATGCTGAAGCCTTACTCATTTGGCGGTGGAGAAATGAAGATTTTTTTTGGAGTTAAAGTTAGTATTTAACTAATAATTAAAATTCTAATTAAAATTTCAAAAAACGGGACTCCAGGTGCAAATTCCCGACCTCGAAGTTATACACGTACCAAATTTGATAGCTGTTGGTGAAATGGTCTTTTGTGTAGAGCGCCAACACACACACACACACACACACACATTGAGCTTTATATAAGTATAGATTTATAGTGTTTCTATTAAAGTTTGAAGAGAGTCCATGTAGAGACATTCTGTCTGTCTATCTGTATGATTAGGCAAGGTAAGAAAACTTAAAAAGCTAAATAGGTAAATCTTAATATACAGATTTATAATGTAAAAGGCAGATTCTTATCAAATTTTTAATCAAATCTATCAAAAAACCACACTGTGCTTACGCATACATATAAACGCAATAATTCATAAATGCGTTATCATAAAGCAATGCACTTCGGTATATGATCTTGTAATTCCGTGTCAAAATTTGGTTACTATCAATTGGAAAAAGGGATCGAAACATATATATTCGTTTGTTAGTTTGTTTAATTAGTAAGAGAACTAGTTTAATTAGTTTACTATTTAGAAAACTAAATTCCCGCCAAAAATTTCTATTTCGTTACTTTTGTTCGTCAATGTCATACAAGGCATTCACTGCCTTATCCATGGTCCACAGTTTTAGCCTGGAGAGGCTGAAATGGCTTATACTGGTGATTATACGAGAAAGTTTCGTGGGGACCACTCCCGCAGGTTATCGAATGTTTTTCAAGATAATTTTCAGAAAGATATACAAGAAGAATATTACATTAATACAGTATCTATATAATTTTTCATTTTGGGACTAGAATGGCTAATAAAAGTAAATCCATATCAATACAGGAAAATAGTTAATTATTTGTCAACTGATACGGCAAGCGAGAAAGTGATTAGCAAAATTATATTATACTACTTAAAGTTAATGATTTAAAAAACAGTTATTTTGTGAATGGATATAACTTATCATCAGATTCTAGGTGTTTCAATTGTCTGAAGTATTGTTTACGTGAATGGAAAAGACGAGAGCTGATACTTTTTGAACTTCTTTTGCGTGAAACTAATATATTACGTGAAATGATATTAATCACTAATACATTCTACCTCATTTCCACAAATAGTATATGTGTATACTAAAAAATAAATTATCCATCTCTAAAATTAAATTTTTTAATGACCGATATATATACAAAAGTTAGAAAACAAAAATTTATTAATCTAAGTTGTTTAAATATCAAAATGGATTTTTTCTTTTCAGCTGTTTTCAAAAGATAATTTCATAAAAATTGATCTGCATAAAGTTAAAACACTGAACTAATCGCTATTGTTGGCGATTATTATTTGTTGGCGAATAATTTAGTTATGTCAAGCAATTTCAAAGAACTATATCTTATCACAAAGAAGATACAATATAATTTTAACGATATCCTATATTTTACTTCTATTATTTCAAATTATGCACGAGAAATAATGATAAAGCATTCTAAAGGATTAGCTATACTTAAAAATGGCGAAATTAAGTGTTGATGAACATTGGCGATGCTCATTTAGTTTGAACACTTCGGTCTATACACAAAAAATGCTTTACCGTGATTTCTCTCATTATGAATGGATCCTTTTATGAATGATTTTTCAATACTTTCATTTAGAAACTCCTATTTTGTTTAGAGATTCGACGATTTTGATTGATAATTGAAATTGCTGGTTTTAAAATCATCTTTACCTTCTCTTCTACGTAATATAGAGAAAGTATATCCATTGTGAAAAACTTCGAACTCGAGATTTTGACAAATCTCCACGTTTTAGACGTCTAAAGCACAAATTCTATCTTTGGATACTATTAATGCATGCTAGGGACGAATCGCCAAATAACTCCTCAAGAATGAAATAGATTCAGTCAAAATGCTAAATTTACACCAAAAGTAAATATTTCTTAATTATTGCACGTCATTGCCAGATAAGGTGTTCTCTGGCATGAAAGTTTATTAGAGAGTATGCGAGAAAATTTTGAGGAGACCTATGTCGCTGCTTTCGCATCACATGACCCCTCCCCCCCCAAAAAAATGCATTATCTTCTTTTTCATCGAGGTAAGCATTTATGCAATTCGAACTTGTAAACTGCTGCCAAATGACGATTAACAAATTCTTCGAACAATAAATAAACTTTGTGTCCACATAAATATTTTATATAACATAAATATAATTTTCTTTAAATCACAATAAAATAAGTTACATTTTCGTTGTCATCCAAAAATTAATATATCCCAAAAGGCACAGCATCGCTTCAATGAAACTTAAAATACAAGTAAAACTCTCAAAAGCAATATTATCAAAATTTAATATTTTCATAAACTGTTTCTTTCAACCACGTTCAATTCCACTTGAGATCTACGAAAAAGTAACCTTATCTCAAGACATAAAAGAAAAGAATAATACAGGAGCACCATTATTACCGAAGAAAAATAGTATTAATAAAGTATCCTTCCAAACAATTCCAGCTTCTATTAAGGTGCAAGAGGCATCGGTGACATAAAGTAACAAATATACCCCAAATATCAGGGTTTTGTTTCCTTACATATTGAATATCGACTAGCATATTGGATTCTCTGAAATTCCTCAAGCGAAGCTTTCGGAATATTAAACAAGATTGGAGCCAGGGAAACCGTTTTTTGTTCTTATTTGATTCTCGTTTCTCTCTCCATCTTTTCGGATATTAGTTGCAGAGCATTCTCAGGGCTTTCCATAGAGAAAGGAACATACTGAAAATAAGACATTTCAGATTAGAATCGCTTAAGGGATCTCAAATGTGCAGTGTGTCACAGAAAATATAATCTCATTTCCTTATAAGGTAGAAAGCTGAAGTTTTTTGTTTTAAATTTAATAGTTGAGGAATAATAGACTAATCCCGATTAAATTTAGGAATAAAAAGAAAGAAAGTTTTAGAACTAGAAATGGCAGTCAAGATCATGAGCGATTTCGGAGAGAATTTCCGCCTAGTTGATTTTCCATAGGACAAAATAGAGATAAAAATGGAACTTAAAAAAACTGTTCAGAGACAAAATTCTGAAAGATTAAGAATATGTAGTGACTAACACACATCCAAAAAGTTTTGGAAATTTATAGTTCAACAGACAAAAACATCGCTAGCGTTTTTGGCTATAGACTACAGTTTGCTTATGAAACAACAATGATAAAGAACCACGCCCAACATGTTTTAAAACGATTTAAGTAAGAAAATGACAAACTGGTATCAGTGTGCATTCTCAGTTAAAAAGATCCAAGTAAGGCAAAGAGCATTGCCTATTGTATTTAGTGAAATTTGAAGTGGAAGTACCTCTGATTTTTTTGACAATTTTTTTAGGAATAAAATTGATGCTACAATACTACAGCCGCGGATGGACTGAAACCAGTCATTGAAAAGGAATGTTCTGAAATCCCAAAAGAATTATTTTTAAACAAACACATCCCAAAACTTTAAAAATAAATGAATAACATGTTTTATTAAAATATAATAGAAACTACTATAACAAAATAGCGACAAAGACTTTTTTATACCCTGTATATCAGTGTTTTTATTACTTGCATTGTAAATTACATTAATTCTTTAATTTTATAGTTACAGCAATGTTTTATATAGTTGCAACAATGTTTTATCTTATTATTATCATTTTTTTCAAGTGTATGAAGTATGCCATAAAAAGGTTATGATTATAAAGGTATTCAACATCGGGATTTAGTTTAATTTCGATATTTTTGGCCTTTGTGCCCTGCAAATATTTTTCTATTTATTTATGTCTGCTTACTCGTGTATATTTGAACAAAATAATTTAGCAGTGCTTTTTACATGTTCAATTGGAATATAATCTTCACAATAAAATGAAAGATTTTTACAGAAATTTGGACCAGATTCGTCAAGTATAAGATAAATGTTTCTCAATACTTCTCAGTTTTCCTTTTAGTTTTATGAAATTACTCAAGAAACCTTTATATTTTAACCTGTTGATCATGTATATTTTAGCATGTTCTTCACATTGAATAAAGTTAGCAATAAGCAAGAATATATTCTAGTTTAAGTTTTGCACTTAATTATATCAGCACTGCTTCATATTCGAGAAAAATGTCTTTATTTTTAGGTATTACAATCATTAACTTATTATTGACACTGCAATTGGTAAAAATGCTGAACACACTTATTTACGTGTGAATAAATAATTAAATAGTTTCAAAAATGTTTTTTTTAATTTTAAGATGACGTAAAAACTGTTTCCTTCGGATAATAATTGAAGCAGTTATCATCAACTACTAAAAAAACTTTTGAAATTAAAAACAAGAAGTTCCAACATTTTGCTCATTTGCTAAATATTGCGATTTTCAGAGAAAAGGTTTTCATATCACGGGGGGTGGTTAGTCAAAAGTTAATCTTCAAAAGAAATTTTGTCTCATTATAAAGTATACGCAATGACAATGATTACAGGTTTTACAGAAAAGGAATCAACTTTTATCAAGAGAAGTGGAAAAAAATCATCATAGAATTCCAGCAACAAATAAAATTATTTTTAAATTAAGTTTTATTAGTAGCATTTTTGTGTTGAAAATCTAAAACAGAAAATAGATAGAAAACTCTCAATTTATATTTTTCGGTTTTTTTAACAATTATTATTGTTACATCTTTCATAATAATAAGCATAATGAGAAAAAAAGTTACTTATACGAAATTGAAGATACAGTAGAAATGACTGAAAACATTCTAATGAATTCGAAGATTTCATCCTTTAATAACCAATTTTATTCAAAAATATATAATTGCACAACAGACTATTTTACACTGAAATGTTAAGTTTTTCTTATTTCTATGTAAAAGAATTTGATACAAACACAAAAAATACACCCTTTAAAAGTATTACATTTTCTGAAAACTGAATTATTAATATTTTATAAATTAATAATATTTTATAAAATATTTAATTAAATAATTAATTGAAATTATAATTAATTGTTTTAATTAAAATTGGTTAGATTAAAACTACTAGTAATCTAAAAATTAAAAACTCAAAAATTAGATTCCTATTTGTTTTGCCCATACTTGATGTGCATATAAATTTCATATTTTATTACTTAAAAATCTAGCTTACGTTATCCACAGAGTTTATAATTCGATGAAAAAATTTGTTTGAAATCCATCATGTGTTCTAGTTGAATACATTAAAACATATTTAAAAAAATAAAGATTCTATTTTTGAAAACAAATATAATATTAAGTATATTTTCCTTTTCGAATGACGCGATACATGTTTTGCTTTTAATTGCCTTTAATTTATATAATTTTAATTAGCTGCCTTTGGCGATAAACTGTTTCGCCAGAGATATTATTATTTCAGAGATATTTTTTAATCCGATTTAAATCGCGTAGATATATTTTCATTATCATTATTCCTCTAAATTGTCAGGAATGAAAACTGTATTATTTTAATTGTCTTACATATGTTCTACTCATCGTGTAACGAGCCTTTATAATGGCTATTAGACCCATAAAATCATAATATTATTAGAAACACAAATATCCAATTCAGCGGTATTCTAACTTGTTTGTATTGTAACTTCATTTTCTTTTTACTTCCCATATAAGTAATGTGATTAGTTTGGTCATATCAATCAGTTTTTATAAACTACATCTTATTACAGCAAAAATATCGCAACAATAATATAAGTTGCATACTAATAATAAAATATTCTAATTGGTTAACTTTACTTCGAAAGAGGCGAAATTTGTCAAGTGGTTGGCAAGTCTAGCAACTGATTTTGTTTGGTATTTTTTCTTTTTCTTTTAAATTTGTCAATGCTATTTCACATTCTAAAGGAGTTTTTATTGATTTTCATAGAGAATATATTAGCTATTCATATTAAGACACATTGTAAGAAAATAAAATACAGCAAGAAAAAAAAAGAAGGAATGATTGATTTAAAAATTGAAGATATTTTTAAACCCCTAATATTTTGAAATTATTGACATTTGAGGTTTCTGCAATTTTCGATTCAATTAGATAAAGATAAAAAAACAGTTAATGTGAAACTACTGATTAATTTTTGGTATATTATTGACTAATATAGAAAATTAAAAAAAAATTAATTTTGCGGTATTAGATTTGAGTAAAATACATTTTATGCAATAATGTTACTGAATTCTATAAAGCATTTCGCAAAATTAGTAAAATTAATTTTCATCACCAAATATATTTGCAGTTTTATGTAATTTTTGCATGTAAGTGAAAAATTATAGAAGTTGAAAACAGTTCACACTAAGATTTAATTGTTCGATTTCGATTTTCGATTTTGAGATCATTTTCTATTGTTCATTTATTCTATAAATTCTCTTACTTTGTGATCCACATCTTTTTCAATTTCTTTATTCAATTTTTTTTCATAGAACCATAATTTATTTTCCCTTTAAAATTTTATTCAATTCGAAATAATCTTTTGTATTTGATTTTCTTTTTTTATTAAAAGTTTTATAATTATCAGAAATATAAAGAAAGATTAAAATTTCAAAGCCTCAAAAAACTAATATTAGTAATGCAAATTATTATCTAAGTTTGATGCTATTAAAATATTAAACAAGTCTGAGGTTAAGGGTGCAAAAAAAAAAAATCTTCATTTACTAAATTTCACTGAATGCTTCATTTTACCTTTTCACATTCAGAAATATTTTGTCTTTTTATGCAAACACAGTTTTTCAACGCCTCAATCAAATCACAATTCTGCAAGTTTTTCCTGCTTTATTTTAGATATCCCTTGAAATCGAGGATAAATTCACTGCATATCTTCACAGAATATATTAATAAATTTCAACTAAATTTATCATAAACTTAAATTGTTAGCTTAATTTTTTTTCAATTTGGATTTTAAAAAAAACCAGAATAAGAGTTTCTATTGTGTATCTAATATGTACACTCCTAGATCGAGAAATTATTTTGATTGGATTTTACAGAAATCTGGAAAATTCTAAATTGAAGAAACTAGTGAAAAAGGAAGCGATTCTCCTTTCCTAAATCACATTTGCTTAAAAGCAGTTTTGCACCACTGCAGCTTAGTTCGTTTTCGAATAGTTAATTTTATTTTAAAGGAAATGCACTGTCAATAGTTTCTGAATTTTGTCAATAGTTTTTTATTTATTACTGCACACATTATACAAGTAATTTTAATTTCTGGTACATTAGATAAATCTATCACTCATAAACAATTTGTTTCCTGTAAAAAGTTTTGTTGCATTACTCCAATATGTAGCGTTTACAAATAAATAAATGAAAATAAATAATTTTAATATTGGCATAAATTTACATCAAGTTCTTTCAAAATCAGTCTCATTTTGTCGTGTTATAGACATATTCTGTTGATTGAAATCTAATTTAGGGTATCGCCATGCCTCGCCAAAGATATCAACAATGCCATGTCACTTATCAAATCGGATGACCTGATAAACAATACTACAAAATAGTTATTGTCAGCCATCTTGATTTTTGACTTTGATGGCTTGGCTAGATTTTAGCCATTTTATACTTTTTTCAACAGAGATTCCGACATTCTGCTTTTAAAATGTAATGACTAAATAAAACTTCACTTCTTGTTCTTGTTCTTCACAAGCTGAGTTGGACATCGGAATTCCGGTTTTTCAGCTTAGTAGGATTAAATTTCGAAAATAACATAAATATGCGATATAAAAACAAATTTTATATGCCAATATCTAATTTGCTTCGCAGAACTTTTACCCAGTTTACATTCAAGATAGATCACAGAACTTTTAAAATGGGAAAAGATTAGTAAATGCACTCTTGTATGAAAAAAGACATTAATCGAGTGTTACTGAAATACGGCACGGATAGGGTTTGACGGTTTTCAAACCCTGTTTTAAAAAACCTGTTTTTTAAAGTAAATTTGTCACATTCGAAAACCGGTTTTTAAATTAAGAAAACCGGTTTTAAGAATTCATATTATTATGTAAAAATTAATTTTGAACTTATTTGATTTGCTATTCATTCTATGCAACGGGCAGCAAACACATTTTTTCAACGTTGCAAGTTGGATTGGCCAGTGCTTGTGCATTGCACAGTTGCTCCTCGAATTCGTCAATTTATGTTTTTCATGAACATCCCTTTTTACTTTTTTTTCTAAGTGAAACAAAAGTTTGATGAAGTTCATCTCTTGCTTCTCGTCGGATGTTTTGTCTATCGGTATGAAGTCGGTGCTAATAGAAACGTCAGCAATTTGACTGGCTCGTTTTGAAGAACGTGTCAAAGGAATAAATAATTCCCCGTTTTCTGCTTCTTGATCACAGTATTTAATGATATCATATAAAATTTTCTTCCTACCACTCCTGAGAGCTTTTTTACACCACTTGAACTAGCCATATCAATAAGAAATATTCAGTTAAAGTAAAATGCTGAAGAAATGACATAACACTCAGATACACGTGAAAAAAAAATAGAACTAAAAAAGTATCTAATGTGAGAAATCCAACGTCAAATGTGCTCATCGTTCCGTGTCTCACCCCTTAATGAAATGGAATTGTCGAAATGTGGTCTCAGAATCCGATCCGTCTCGAGTCACGACAAGTTTGCTTAATATTGTGAAGGTGAAAACTGAAAAAAAAATTATAAAGTTGTTATATTTGGTAAAAATAACGTAAGTATTAAGTATGTTTAATTTTTATGTTTATATTTTCTATTTTACATTTTGAAATTTAAATTTTATTATATAAATTTCTTCTATCAAAAATTAGTGTAAAATAGGAAGTTCTGGCTTCTGTTTAATGGAATTTTAAACAAAACACAGGGTGTTAAAATATTCCATATTTTCTTTCGCAACGTTTTAACATAAATTATGTCTTTAGCAAACATCAGAATTAGGTTAAGAAGTGTTTTTTTTCAAAATTACTAGAAAATGTATAGATTAGATTATTTTAAATTGCATTAATATTAATAGTTAAAATAATAAAATTGTAAAATAAACTTCAAAAATATTTATTCAATAACTTTAATTTCATTTTTAGATATAAATGTGTAAGTCGGAAGTTTGGGATAGTTTCAAAAAGTTCGGTATAGACAAGGCAATCTGAAATCATTGTAATAAAGTGTTGAGCTGCAAAGGATCATCTACGAGCAATCTACATAATCATTTGAAAGCAGTTCATAAAATAATTGTCGGAAATAATATAATTGTTTAGTTTCTTGAAGACACTGAAGAAAAACTTACAAATCCAAAGACACTGAAAGCTGAATTTTCATTATTTGAACAAACGAATAAAAGAACAAAAAACTTAGATTTGTAATTTGATGCCAAACTCAGTAACTAGTGAACGAGTATTTTCATTTCAGGCAATATTTTGTCCAAAATAAGAGCCAGACTTAGCTACCGTTCAGTGGATATTTTATGTTTTTTAAAATCCTATTTTCTTAGGAGAAATTAAAATTAGTGAAAATAATATAAATATTATTTGAAATTTTTTGTTTGAGTTTTCGTTATTTTGTGTAAGTAATATGTATATGTAATCCTTAATTTTGTTTTATATATTTTGGCTTTGATATTGATTACTTTTTTTGTTATTTTATATAAATTAAAATAAAATAAAATTAATAGAATAGGGAAAAAAATTTTATTTTTCCCTATTCATTTTTTTTGACAAAAATTCGAAAACCGGTTTTTTTTTAGAAATATCGAATTGGAAAACCGGTTTTTCAAAAAGTCGGTTTTTGTATAAACCCTAGGCACGGAGTTTTGCTGTTATTTTAAAAGGAAGCAAATAAAAAATATGAATATTCACTAAAATGATAACCAAAAATTAATTTCTGAATGCCATTTTTTGCCCTTTTTTACTTATTTAAAAAATAATGAACTGAAACGGAACTTTCTTCAACTTCCTACCACAAGAGAGATACACTCCCGGAATAAAATAAATATCACGAAAACAAAGAAAAATTCCTAATTTCCAATTCCCTTCGAAATATCTCAGAAAAAAGGTAAAAACTTTCTCATAGAAAGGAAAATCAAAATGCTACAAAATAAATAAATAAATAAAACTGTGAAACTTAAACTGAGCTAAATGAATAATAAATCAAATTCAAATAAGAGATATAATTAATTTAATTTTTTGATAAAAAATAACTTTTACTTTTAAATTCAAATGCAGGATTTTAAGAATTAAATAATAATATAATATCACAAAATAGATTATTTTATTATATACTAAAGGTATGTATTTTACGATGAGGAAAATACTGCTCAAGTGAAAGAAAAAATTCATAAAGCACTTTTTTACTGGTTGATTGGCGTCGTTTTATAAGAGCTATAGTAAAATGCTGTTCTGTATATTAGAACTTGCAGAAGCTATATGATATATCATGATGTAAACTTAATTTTGAATATAAATCCTATTTCTGTCTTTAAAATGAATAACATGCACAAAATATTATTTGAAGCACAACTAATGATATTATCAACATAAAACGCTAAGTAGAATTTCAGTTATTTCACAGAAATCTTTTTATGATTTTAAATTTTAGCACTCGTAAGAACATGTATATTATTACTTCATTCATTGATTATGTATTCATTCATATAATCCTTGCTTGAGTTTCTTGATGGCACAAAAATGCAATGCTCATTTAAAAAGAACATTTTTCCTCAAAACTTAAAACCATCAGGAAGATTCTTCTATCAATTTTTTCATATTCTTCCACAATATAGGACAATTAAAAATTGGTTCGTTATTTGATTAAAAGAATCGAATAAACATTTTGGAACGGTAGTTTTCACAATTCCCGACTAAAAATGGCATTATCTACTGTTTTGGTGTCATGGCAAAATTTATGAATCATGCCTATAACAATTTCATTTATATACAATGATTGATTCTGCCCAAATCTTATACAGATAATCAATTTTAATGATGAAGCCGTATTCACAAACGCGACAGTTATGTTCTGACAGACAAATATTGCTCAAAATTTTCTAGACATTTATAATTTTATTGCACAGGTAACACAATTACAAGCACAGATTTTATTGTACAGGTAATTTATTCATACAGTCAGTTCCATGTTTGAGGTATTATATTTCGAACAGTAAGGGTTGTAGAAACGGTTTTAAGTCCTTGACCTCAAATGTTTTGACAGTTACAGTAACTTTTTCTTTGTATTTATTATACAAAAACATTGATGGGACGAAATATTATGCGAGACAAAATAAGAAAACTTTTTAAATTATAACATCTCTTCTGAATGCTATTACTTCTATATGACCAATACAAATGATAAATATTTGCAAGCAGAATATTGAATTCAAAAACTAATTCTCAACATCATTTCCCTTTTTTTAACATTAATTATTTGGCCATTCAATAATTTCTTGTTTCGAAATAAATTACCAAATAACAAAATTACAATTATTTGCTGCCAAATAATTTCAAGTTACGAAAATAGAAAATTCTAATTATCATTATAATCCTCATATTAAATTGGAAATGTGATTCCATCCTTAGACCGGACACCTCTAAAGACCAGAACAAATGAGGAAAACCTTTTGTCCTCCTATTTCCTCCATATGTTAAATTGGACTGAAATTTAAGGCTGTCTGTGTATAATACTTGCGAGTGTATTATTATAATAAGCTTTTAAATTATCAAAGCCAATTCTAGTTTATTTAAATTTGTATAGTATTTTCTGGGCGAATTATTTATTTTGTGACTTGCAGTCAATGCAAGTTTCAACTTTTAGGATCAACAACATTTTCTTCAACTGTAATAAATGTTCTCGTTTCTTATCCTCGGGTATAGCATGTATCATTTTTTTTACTTGAAAGGAAATCTATCTTTATAGACTCAGGTGAGTACAGGTGAAATATCTTTTAAAAATATCTGTAAAATTTCAAATTGACATATTTATTCACACAAAAATTATACGATAGAAAATGAAAATTCGGAATTTACGAATGAACAATGAAAATGCATTTAGAATTATGTACGACTATTAATGATTCTGCACATCTTGTAATTTGTTTTTATTACTCATTTTTGTTAAAATGAATGAATTATTTTAAGACATTTTAACATCACAAATCTCCAATACGGTCGCTTTAATAGTTCTAAATTTTTTACAATATCTTGTTTATCTAAGTTTCTTTGCAAGTCCAATAAACATAAAAAAAGTTTGAAATTAAAGAAAAAAGAGCGATTAATTTTGATATTTAGATAAAATACGGGATATGAGGATAGATATCATATGAAGTGGAAATGGATTTCATAGTTCAAAATGCCTTCCAATGTTCATTTCTTAACTCATTTTACCATTAACACCAAACTCATTTTACACATAAATAAAACTTATTTTCAACTGTGAAGTATTTGAAAAGGTATTTGAAGTATTTGAAAGCAACATAATTCCCTCCATTGCTGTGCTATATATATATATATTAAATGAATCAGAACCGTTTAAAGAAGTATTTTTAATAATCTTAATTATAGTTTGTTTGAAAATTATATATTCAAAATTATTTTTATCATCTAAGTGAGAAAAATAATTGATATTGAGTAAAATAATAATAGAAATAATAACACACTAATTTGTGAGATACGCAGGTTATATGACTGTTGATCTCTCAAGGACGTTATTAATTAGTCACTAAAACTTATCACTGTTGCTCACTTTAAATTTATCACTAAGGCATGCAGTTCAAACCTAGAAATGCAAAAGTCATCAACATGGTAATATTATTAATTTTCTGATCAAAAATAATCCATGTGAATTTCTTAAATAATTTTTTAGAATATAATGATTAGGTAAAATACTTATTGCCATTTTCAAAATATAAATAGTTATCAGTTATTTTTTTTTCCTTCATGCCTTTAGCTTAGAGCACATGACTAATAAAACAGCAGTTTTAATATAACCTGGATTTTTAAAATACTTTATTGATGGAGCCATGGATATTATGTTATACAAAACTGATTTAATTAAAATTAAAGATCCTCACTATTCTTGAAGAACCAATTGATCTCCAAAGTCTGCTAGTAACTGAATAAAGTGCAAACAAAGCGCATTGTTTCTGGATAATCCATTACTGACTATATGTGAAGAATAAAAGATCAATTATCTCTGTCTACGATGCCTCACAACTCTCCAATTCAATAAATTGTCCATTTCTTAAAACCAAACAAAGTACTGTCGAAACAAATGCATTGAAAATTGACAACGCTTTTAGAGAGTCTGGATGAAGAGTATCAGATCGAATTAGTTTTCAATCTTCCAAAGAAAAAAGAAAAAAAGGAGAGGAGGAATTCAATAAACACTTGTTTCTTTTCGGCGGGGCCGCAGTGGCATGATGGACAAGGCTCTCCACCAATGACAGGCCGATCGTGAGGTAAAATGGTTCACCAGCGCTGTTGCTCTCTTCCGAGGAGTTTCGACACTTCGTAAGATCGATACTCGAATCGAGATATCTAAATGTCGAAGAGCTACTTACATCATGAAAATGTCCTCGGGGGGCTGTCCACTAATTGTCATTGTGAAGCTTCCAACTGTATTCACAAAACTACTGTGGTGTACATTTGATATTATTGAGAAACTTGCACATGTGCAGTCCATTCAGTGGGTTGCTCATTACTATATCCTTCTAATTTTCAATTATTCGTATTTCTTTAAACATTATAATAAAATTAGTAAAAAAACAACAAATTTTAAAGACAGAATTTTATACTGCTAAAAGTACATTAAAAATTTTAATTCTCTTATTTTATAGAATTTGATATTCTTAATTATAAATATTATAATTTTATGTTTGAATTCCCTATTAAATGACACTACAGGTATGGGATGTAAATTTAATTAAATATATCCATTAACTGCTAATTCCGAAAGTATTTAATTTTTGTATTTTCTTTGAAAATAATAGTGGATTTCCGACTAGATAGCTATTCAGGGTTTCAAATATGTATAGTAGGAAACTGCAAGTAGGTCGATTAAAAATCTTTTTCTAAGTTATCAAATAAATAATTTTGTAAAAAATACAAAATGCTATAAATTATAAAATGTTTGGATGCTATTAATAGCACTTTATCAAGTATAATTGGCAAGGCTCTTAAATCTTTCATCACTTTTACTTCGTTTTCAGATTATTTATAAACAACAAATATCTGCTTCAATAATATTGTATACAATCATGGATGGGAGACAATTAGGAGTCGCAATAAATAAATAAATTTTTAGAAAGTTAATAAAATAAAAGAGACAAACTTAAAATAAATCTTTAGTCTGCTAAAATTATGTTAAAATATGAAACTAAATTGACGAGTTGACAAGAGATCACATAATGTGTATTGGCTAAGGCAGCAAAAATGTTATAATTGCTTGATCAGTAACACGTATTCGTATAAAATTTAAAAACTTTAGTTTATCAAGAAGTGAATTAATCTATAAGACCGAAGATTTATCTTTACGTACATGAAACAAGTCAAGTTAAATAAAAGTGCAAAAAAAAAAAATAATCTCAATAGATTATTGTTGTTTAACAGTGCTTCGTCTTTTCTTTCCTTTTCCAGGTTGTATTTCTTTCTCAAAACAACTGACTAACCAGGTGCCTGATTCTAATATCAGATAATCCGAGATAATGTCAGCTCGTATTTTGTCGGAGAAGGTGCTGAAAGTTCTTGATATGGAACATAGAGACATCGGAGATGCTGTTATAAATTTTTCGAGCCATATGTTTAAAAAAAAAATGTTCTGTACTTTATCAGTGAAATTCTGTTCATTTCTATCGCCAGTGGTTCTAGTATCGATTATCGTTTCCTTTCAAGTTGAATTATTATTTTATAAGTCTTTTTTTCTATTCCTTATACATTGGGATTTTCAGTTGCATAAATATTGTAGAAAGTTCTTCTCAACCTCTTGGACTCGCATCGAATGTTAAAAATTATCAATATCAAGTTTGATTTGCAACTATAATAATAAACTAAAAGGAAAATTGAAACAAAAAAACAAACAAACCTATCAATTAGTTTGTCACTTTGGGGCAACCCCTTACATGACACATTGAAGCCGTTTAACTGTAGCAAGCTTTTGTTGGCGATTTAAAAAAGTATAATTTACCGAATGCATTTATAAAAAAATTAGGGATTAAAGCATACTTATTTAGATCACTGTAAAGAAGAGGGGGAAAATCTTATGTTCTTAAGAGCGTTAAATCTTAATGGTGAGCGTTTGAGGGCACTTGAGAACAATAGTGAATGACAGTCGTCAACAAACTCCCCTTCAGATTAAGCTTTATTTTATCTTTTTATAATATATGCCTCCTAGTCAAAATGCGTATAATTTAAGAAATGTACGTAATAAAGAAATGCAAACGATAATCCGAAATGCAGTAATAACCACTAAGTTCCAATAAATTTAAGGCCAAAACGTATCTATTTCTGAATTTGTTTGCCGACTTTTAAGATACTTATCATTGAGATATAATGTTTTTGTAACAGATGGGTTTTTTTAATGGTTTTTGTTTTTCCTTATTGCCCTCTGGATTATAGTGGACTGCAGTATATGATTTCAGTGTTCTTTTTGGTCGCCGTTAAAACCAACAAGTACAAAAATGCTTAAACAAAAAAAAAGCTTTTGATTGGCTTCCGGTTTTTCGGAAAATTTTATGGAATAAAGAAATAGATTCACTCGGGGGAAAAATCACAGCGCTATCGTTATTTACATACTGGATCTCCTCAGAGGTTTGGCTTGGTTTGATTGGGTTTGGTTTAATGGAACAAAAGCCATGTTTGGCTATGCTGAGCCAAACGCAAAGGATATATATAACCAAAATTCAAATTACTTTAAGAAATTGCCAGAGCAGTAAATAACAAAATTCATTTGGAGCTATTATTATTTGCTTCTCAAATTAGATCAAAACGGAGGATAAGACAGAATTATAGCATGCTTAGTAAAACTATCATTACTCCAGGTCTTCTGCATAAATCAATTACTCATCCCTTGTAATTAACGACATATTTCGCATATTATTAAAATGTATGAAATAGTCTGCACATAAAGAAAGCTTTAGAAGAATTTAATAATTGTTCAATCAAACGTATCAATACAATTTCTTTTTATCACACGCTTTTGTAAATAAAAGTCATTTGCTTGTCTTTCATACTGATCTCAAGTATTTTAACATTTGTTAACTGCAACCTTTCAGTGGACAAGGTATAACAGCCTCAAATCCCATTATTCAATATTTCAAGTCAAGATGATTCCATGCTAATGGGAAAGTACTTTTGTTTCCTATCTTTATGACATCAGGTCAGTTAACACTATTGAAATTTGGGGTAAAAAATACAAGAGATAAATTTGAATCGATGGTCTTATATGCCGAATTGTGTGCACTAGCACACATATCCCTCTAATACATAGAACTATGAAATGGTTTAAGCATGTTACTCAAGTCTCTCTCCTCTCAATATAGTCTCGTCAAAAATACCCAATACTGTTTATCAATTACCATTATGTTAGATCACCAGTGTCTCTGCTCCATTTTAATAGCCGTATTTACGGGCGTTCTCTCTTAAAAAAGAATTTCCAGGCGTATTTCATTTACTCGCATCATTAATGTTCTCGTTTAAACAGACATGAAAAGAAGGCATATTCAGCGCAAACATAATTAATGAATTTTTATTTGACCTCGTTTTACTGGCATTAAAATAGAAAAAAATGGGTGGAAGTGAAGTGAGAGAAATCGACCTAAGGATTCATATGGATTACTGAAGTGCTTTTCTTTTCATGAATATTTTAATGAAAAAGTATAAAATATAGAAGTGAGGTAAGGGTTCATGGTAAGACTTATGATTAATATACGGTTTCTCGCCAAGTACGTCAAATTCGTGCTAATTATCCAAAGACTAGCAAAAGTCCACCACCTTCAATGGTATAGAAATGGTAACAAATAGATTTTAGGGTTACAACAAAAGTTGTCACAATTTCTTTTGGTGAAAAATCGTCCTAAAATAAATCAACTTTGGCCAATTTGGCGATTTCAATAATCAAACTATATAACATGTGATACGCACGTTGAAAATTTTTCATAATAAATAATAATGCACTTGAGTAAATTTTTAATAATTTGGCGAAATTTTTTCTTGGCGATTTTTGGTCCCCGTTTATATTATTCAGAAAATCTCAGAATTATTATAATAGAATAAATTGATACTAAAATATTCGATACTTTATCTTAGAAAAGTCCCATTTGTTTCAAGTAAAATATTAATGTCTCAAAATATTAATACAACGCTACAATGTAGATAAATAGTAGCCAAAAGGATTTTCCAAACACTGGCGGAACAAAATATTGGTGCCAGTTATTATCAAGTACTCTTTTGTCGCCAAATGCCAGAAACATTTCAGCAGCGTAGTATAAATAGTAATTAAATGTAGCTGCTAAATATTGGTGTTGTGTCCAAAGCGTTAGAGATGATTTCTTGATAACAAAAAAGTACCAAATATTCTTACAGCAAGGTGAAATTTATTTTGAAATCAAATTTAATGCATTCCTTGAATTTTTCCCCATACGGTAATCCAAACAAGCGGTAAACCAATTGGTGATTTGTTTACTAATGTTTTGCCTTGTTGAGTTTTAAACTTGCTACTTTGGCCACTTGGCAATATGGCCTCCTTGGCGATATAAAAGGCTACATTAAAACCCATTTCAGTCAAAATTTATATTTGCAGAAATCTTTCGTTACACTCCATGCTGTTGTAAAAACAATGCAATTTAACTGCAATCCATTTTTAAACAATACCCAAATATTTTAACAGAAAAGTTCAATTCCATGCAACACAGAGTTACTCTTCGAAATGCATCATTATTATGACAAACAATATTTGTAAGAGAGATTTCATAACAATGGAGAATTTAATTTCCCGTCTCTCTGCAAACTCTTTACCAGTCAGCTTATGTAATCTCTGCCGATTTCCAGGAAATTAATAAGTATTCTGGGAATAAAGGCTGTGACTCAGTATAGATACCCCTCCGAAGATAATCAATATGTCCAACCAAAAGGGCACGGGAAGATCAAATACTAATAACTCAGAAAGCGATGGAGAACTTTCCAATACAGAAGAGAATGATTTAACACAAAATCCACCACAGAATTCTGAAATTAGTCAATCAAACAGGCAGGATAATATGGATGAGGACGATAATTCCGATCCTAACCTTTCACCGAATGATAATGGCTTCTATGAAATAGAGGAACTGTCAAGCGAGGAAAGGTAGCGATAAAAAGTTACTTGATGAAAATATTGAAATGTTATGATTAGCACAATCTTTAAATGCAGAGATAAGTAATTTTCAATGTTTAAATTATTTGCAAAAGATTTCAATGTTTGAAACGTAATAAGTGGAATTGAATCCCGTTTATTGCTTGAATTAGTCAATTCATTTTTTGTTTTTCTGAATAATGGAGTTTTTAATGTCTAGCTGAATGTTGTTGTTGTTCTCCTAGGTAAATGCCGAAGACACTGAAACAATAATTTATACTTTGTTGAACGTCAACAATAATTATTGACGCATTTCATACATATAAAATGATCTACATACATTTCAATCTAAACTAGCTGGAATTTGCTTCCTTTCTTCAAATATTTACACCTTATGGCTCGTTTTATAGAAAAGAGTACATAAAATACATTCTCACACTTTTCTTATTAGCAGATTTTTGTCATGCTTACTCTTTAAAGTTCTCATAGGAAGTTATATATTAAAATATGTTTTTTAATACTATAGACTTTAAATTATAATTATTCCATTTATGGAACTCAGAGATTTCTTGTTATACAATTAATCCTTTAGTTGTTCAAAAGCAAAGTGTTTTTATAGTCTCGGGAGAAAAATATATTTTAGTTTTCCTATTCAGAGATTGATGATAGAAATCTAAAGATAGTAACTGCTTTTTAAGAAATGTTTTATTCGATTTTCCCGAAATCATGAAAATTTTTTAAGATAGAATAATCATAATGATTTTATTCTTTCACACAACAAGCTCTTTGTTAGGCATTTAAAACGCTTGCTACGAAATTTAAAAGACAAAAGAAAGTTTTTAGATAAGTACAAATCACTACTCATGAATAGGCATTATAAAAGCGACTAAGAGTGGAATAACCGCAATGCTAATAGTGTTTTTGCACCGATTTATTTTCTTGAAGGATTCTATAAAAATCTCATCTATAAAGGTAGAACTACAAATTCATGCTATTTTTATCCCAATAATTATACTGCGGCCTATATTTATGTCGTTGCAATTGTCATACCTGAATTTTTTTTACTGATATGTAGATTATTACAGCTACACTGTTAAATATGTGGCAATATTGGTGACCATAGTTTATTCTGCCAACCATATTTAAGAAATCTCCCTTATTCTTCCTTTTTCCCTCTGATATTTCATCATTTTTGGACACAAGAATTAATCTCCTTTCCTAAGCTTCGGCATTTGTTTGATGACTTTGTATTGTATTGTTGTTTGCGCTTATTAAGATGTTTCAATACATATTTAAAATTAATAACATTGTGTTAAAATATTCGGCAATTCAGCATCCTAATCAATGGATAAATAAACACAAACTGGACCATGTTAATGTTTGAATTGAATGATACCCATCATATTTTATTAATCTTATATTAGATACCAATCAACAATTTTGAAATGAAAATATTATTTTTCCGCCAAACTCATTTCATTTTTGAAATATCCAGTTTACGCACAAAGACAAAAGGAACGTGTCTGTTTCTGTCCGACAAGAGGAACATAAGGAACATTCTTTTTTTCAGATTCCTAAACATATTAAAACCCAGGACGAATTTCTAGGTATTATAACATTTTCTCTTTGCATTCACAGTATTAAAGAAACTGATAAAAAAATTTCAGTTTGGATAGTTTATCTTTTCAGTGGAATAATTTTGAAAGAGAAATTTATATAAAATACTACATTCGTATCTATAAATTGCTGCGTTATTGGATTGTTGTACACATGGATCAATTGGCAAAGAGAAAATCCATCGAGAAATTTCCTTCTAAGTCTGATATCGACGAAATTACCAATTAGTAATTTCAGACTGAATGTAAAACTTCTTTCATTTCATTCCATTTTCCATTGGATTTTTAAGTTATCGGTTCACATGCAGGTATAATTTTTTATCATCATAATATTTTCTCTTTGCATGCCCCATGTAAAAACGGACAACTGCGATAGACATATATTATTTAATATTTTATAAACATTATTTTATATTATTTTAAATTTTATAAACATTAAAATTTCTAAAATAATTCTGGTTTTACTTCTGTTTAGTTCTCAAATGATTCATTCAGATACTGTTGAGAGCGTAAAAATGTTTTACGAATTTCCTGACGATTCGGAAAAATGTGAAGAAAGCCAGCCAATTCCGCAAAATCAGAAACGCCGAAAAGATGCCAAAAATCTGCATTTCCAAAAGAAAATGAAGAATGATAACTCTAATAGCAAGGGAAATAAAAGCAAAGAAAAAGCAAAGCCTAAAATCAACAGGCAGCCATCAACGTCTGAGCATTCTAAAAATGATAATGGTAACAACGATAATGAGAGCAATAAAACTAATAATATGGATAATGGCAGTTCTAGTGAAACTTTCGACAATAATAGGCTGATCGCAAAACCTACTCGTCGCCTTTACAAAGGGAAGGACAGCAAAAAGCCAACTCAAATCGAAACATACGATGAAACTAATGCATTTAAAAAAGTAATCGTGGCAACAAGCACTTCAGAAGGAGCTTTGGCAGACGTTGAAGACAATGTTGACAGTCAAAGTAATGACGATATCAGTGATGACCACGAAAAGAGAGTCGAAGAACAAATTCCTAACAACAGAAATACCAGTTCAACGAAGCTGGTTGAAGACCAGAAAGGTACACGAAGCTTTTCTCAATCTGTTGACATCGACAAAGCATCAGCTTCGCAGAACCAAACAAAAACTGATAACACCACTTTCAGAGTTGTTTCCCAATCGAACACTTCTTCTCAGCCCGCAGGTGGTAAAGACGGAGAGGCTACCACGTCGTCTGCAACAAATCAATTGAAACTGAGATCGGATGTTGGGCGACGTAAGAAAAGAAAGTGCTTCGTTTGCAATAAAAAGCTTGGGTTGACTGCTTTTACGTGCCGCTGTGGAGGCCTCTATTGTTCGCAGCACAGATACGACAAAGAGCACGATTGCAATTTTGATTACAAGTCGATGGGCGCCGAAGAGATCCGGAAAAACAACCCACTGATAGTCGCAGAAAAGATTTCTAAGCTGTAAATGGCTTCATTTCGAGAGTTTGTTGTCCCAAATTCGCTCTTATCAGACTTTGTATCAATATAACAATAAGAAATAAATTTAATGATATTCAGCAGCACTAATTTTATTCTATTTAAAATGTCTGATGTTTCCGTCAGTGTTTATTATTTGTGTTTCGAATATTGTAGAATCAGATGAAATATGCGTTATGATTTGAAGGTTTATTTTAATTTTACTTGATGAGATACATTAGCTGTTAAGAAATAATAAAGGGCTTTTTAAAGGGGCCTTGTGATTGTTAGTTACAGTAGTAGTTAGGTGATAAAGGTTTGGTTTTATTTTTGAATTATGTTTTATTTTGAAACTACTCGAAATATTTTAAGACAGGCTTCATAGTTTTGAGGAATAGCCATATATTGAAATTTTGAATTTATTAGCTACGTGAATATCTTAATTCGAAGATACACAGAGGCATTTTAGAAAGATAATGTAATAATTAGGATTCAATTATGTTTGATTTCATTTGTTAGATTAGTGCCTTATTTTGAAGTTACATATGAGGTTTTAAGATGAACTTGTTATATTTGAAAAGTGGCTAGATAGCAATGATCCAAACTATATATGAAAACTATACCAAACACAAATTGAAGTTTAAGTCATTTGTTTATCGAATCACGCATGAATATTTAATTAACATTAAATACAATCAGTATTCCACTTAGCAAACTGATCTCCGATGAAGACTGGTAAAAAATAAATTTGTTTTTCTGAAATTTCAAAAACAGACCAACTTATTTATCAACTCACTGCTGATCCTAATTCTAAATTTTGTTACCTATTTTAAAATGATTTTTAGCTTAATTTTCTATTTCTTACCAAGTTTTCTTTGTGGTGTTTCCGTTGAAAAACAGCTCATTTGAGTTTGTACTCAATAATTACTTAAATAAAGCAAGCTTTTTTCAAACAAACCAGCCGGAGTGTTGCCTCGGAAGCATTCTTGCTTACATTCTAATAAAAATATTATCCTCTCCCGCATAAAATTATGGACTTCAGTCAAAGCTATGAATGCCCCAAGTGGATGCCAGCCATTATATTCTGTGCTTGGTAGTATAACAAAGGAAAAAAACATATAAATTTCAGATGTCTCTTTTTCTACGAAATTAAATTGAAATTTGACAGAGAACTTATCTTTTATTTACATAATCACATACAAAATTTCATTTAAATATGCCATTGCATTTTTAAATTATGCTTACATCTATCCGAAAGTACAACCAAACAGACGATCAACCATTTTACGGATTTGGTTCAAAACATGATAAGTATCTACACTTTAGATGCTAAAACTATGTTCTAAATTTCATGTATTAAGTCATATTGCCTTTCATGTAAAAGTACAGACCGAAAAGCAGGTAATACCTTGATGAATATATTTCAAAATTCCATATGGATCGAAAATTTAGATGCGAAATCTGTGTATTAAATTTATGTAACCAGCTCTTTTAGTTTTGAATTTATCGTGTTTACTTGTACTTGGACAGCTGAGCAGAAAATTTTTCACAAAAGGGATTTAATTCAAAATTATATAAAAATTTACAAATTCAGTATTAAAATTTAGTACCAAATTTCATTAATGTATCCTATGCAATTTTGAATAATCTCGTTAATTGGCATGTTAAATAACTGATAGAATTCCCCCACCCAAATGTGTTTGAAATGTGTTATTTCGGACTCAGAAAAGTTTAAACACGAAGATTCATCAAAATTTGAGTTTGAATTTTTTTTTACAATTAGCATATTTTTCTTTGTATACTAGAAAATAAAAACAGTAACTCACGCTTAATAACGAGTTCTTTACTCTTGACTAACTTTTATAATTCAAGCCCTTATTATATTCCACTAAACATCATAACAGCAAAACTACTTTCGTATCTTTAGTTTATCAACTAGTTTACAAAATTTGCCAAAAAAATGAAAAAAATATTAACTATCTATGACTGCATTAACTCTGTCGAGTATATGCCTGACTCAAACTTTATTGATTCCCGGTTCTCCGAACCTGTGATAGCCACCTTGAGAGCCCGCATGCAGGGTGGATTGTCGAGGAGGACCGATCCATCAAAACCGATTTATCAGAATTGACCGGCTGACGGAGCTCTTATCTGCTCCATGGATTTTACTTCATCAACGTCTTGCCCGTAATTTCCAGCCGAAACTGCTGCTGAATCTATTTTGTTTGTTATAATGGACTGTTTTGATGATAGAGTGGTAGCTGGGTTTTATAAGTGTCTGTTTGGTTAGTAAAGGGCGAAAGGCCATTATGCTGAAAGAGGATGTGTGATGCTGTCATTCTATGAGAAAAACTCTACATTCGTCTAAGAAAAAAGATCAGAGTGTTTTTTAGAATTTTGTATGTTTATATATTAATTTAATATAACTTTTGGTACTTATTTATTTTTACAGCCCCCTAGATAAATAGCCAAAACACACACACGCACAAATCCGAAGTCGCCAACCAACTTAGTGAAATCTTTGAATTATATGTATAATGAAATTTGGAAGTTTTACCGTAAGCTAAAAAATGTAAAGTAAATCTGAAAAGGCAACCATCTTAGCATCTTATATATAATGAAAATTGTTGATCTTGGAGTAATTTAAATATCATCAAATAATGCAAGAACTCAAGAATGCAAACAACTCAACGAAATCCTGGCATATGTTTTATAGAACTTGGTGGTCTTGGAATAAATTGAATATCATCAAATAAATTCGGCAATGCAAACAACGAAATCATGGCATATGTTTTATTTAACTTGACTATCTTGGAGTAAATTTAATCTTATCAAATAATTAAGAAAATGTAACCAACTTAACGAAATCATGGCACATGCTTTATGGAACTTGGCACAAGTCGCCAAGTAAACTCATTATTACAGCAATCTTGGCTTAGTCTGAAGAACTCCAACTCAGGAGTGCAAGCATTTTGGCTTCTTATGTGTGAAGGGTTTGTTGATCTTGTCGTAATCTGAAAATCGGCAAGTAAACCTGGACGTCTCAAAAATAAACAAGTACCGAATTTTTGTATCGCGACCAACTGTTTGAGATTTCCTGTGGGAAATAAGTCAATATTTGGTATATCGGGACAAGATCTTGAAAGTATATTTATTTTTCCACAATTTGCTAAACTATTGAACATGAAATCTTTATTACAGCACATATTTACAACATTTCAAAAAATAGCGGAATAAATAAATCAGTACCTAATACCGAATGATCTTTATTATGCTTAATAATTATGCGTTTTTGCCTTCACAAAGTTCTTCTTTGATCTACAAAATCTCTTTCTCCAAAACATGCACTGTTCGAGTAAATTCAGAGCACCTAGGATGAAGCGAGTTGCTATAGATTTGGTTTCTAATAAAGAAGTTGCAATGTTCAAATTATAGCGTTCAATAATTTGTTCAAATATTTTGAGATACAATTATTCCCATTCAACATTGAAGAAAAATGTAAAGGCTAAAATGTTCTAAAATTAATATATGCACTCTAAATAGTATATAGGTATAATTTGAGGAATTAGTTTTTGTTTTACGCAACGAACTTAAACCCCCCCCCCCAGGTACAGCTTAAAACAGTAAAACATAAATACACAAAGTAATAGTTGCAATTCCTAACTGTATTACTGCGTTTAATCGAAAATGTAGTGTGTACTAAAGCTAATTTAGCTAATTTTTAAATTTCGGCACAGCGTATTTAAATGGATAGTATGCTTCAAAATAAAATATAATTAATTAATAAAATTCGATATGACACATTTGCAAATACATCATGGGTTTCAATTAAATAATTGGAACGCTTGAAAGTATGTTAATCCCGAAAAGTTAATGTAACGAATATGAGGATTTGAGAAATTTGATAGAAATGCACAAATTTGGTGTAAAGAGTATATACCAATTTTTGACAGTCTATCTGAAACATTTTTTGGGTATCCATAATCACAGACAGACAGACAAAATTCTAAAAATGTGTTTTACGGCCTCGGAAACGTATGAAATACGGAGATTCGTCAAAATTTCGAGTTTTAATTTTTTTAACGATTACTTCATTTTCTCTTTTTGTGCTTCGCATATGAGGAAATAAAAGAACGAAACGTAATCAATTAATAATAAAAATGGTTATTCATCGAAATATCGTGATATTATCTCAAGCACGAGTGATATGTTATTGTAACACGCAGGGCAACAAGCAGCTGCTGGAACAAGTAGGATAAACTCTTGGATTATTTGTTTTTGCTTTAAACTGCGAATAGGTGCTTTTATTTTATTAATGAGTGGCTCTCTCCCAAATATACACCACCTGATGATGGGTGTGGATACTAACTAAAATGGGTGTGGTAATGAAAGTAAGAATATTCATATCGTTCGAAACCGAATTACGTCATTTACAGAAAATTAAACGTCGATATTTCGTCATTATCGATATTGCCGGCCTTATTAAATTAAGTACAAATTGATTCAAAAGAAGAAAGGCGTTTTTGAAAAGGTCAGTGGAAATTTCATTATGTAGTCTCAAAGGCTCAATGTAATTTAAAAGATTTGATCCATTTACTCTTTCATAATCAATATAAAGGATGAGAGAAAAGGCAGAAATAAAACGAAAGCTTGATAGGAATGTAAAAATAGTTTAGAATAAAAGTTTAGGTAATAAAATTTCCTTTTTAGGAATTAACTCTCTGAATAAAAAGAGGAGATTTAAAAAAAAAGCAGCAGAACAGAATGGTGTCATTGAGTATAAATGCATTGTTACACCGCGTACCGACTATGACTTATGAAAAACGTTGATGCTGATACTTAACTGAAAATAATTTAATTCAGAAAAAAAAATTAGAAATTGAAAAGTATAAAGAAGTGTGATTATCACCGTCGAAATTCAATCGCGATAGTAAATGAACAATATAATGGAACGAATGACAGATTTTGCAGATCTTACTAGATTTCACCAAATCAGTTCTGGAACTGGTCAGAATATTTGTCCATCATTATAATGTGGTGACATGAGGGACCGAACTTTCTGGAAATTTCCTCGCACCTCGAGAACCAAAGTTTCATCAAGTCTTAAAACCTTTCATTTCCGTTATCAAAATTTCTTCGAAAAGTAGAGTCTTGGAGAACACATCGCTAATATTATACGCATGTATATTAAATATTTTATATATGTAATATTTACTGGACATGTGAAGAAAAAATCTCTTGAAATTAATATTTGTTTTTTTTATTATTATTCCATAAAGTTTCTATAAAAAATTCTCTTAATAAAAGTGTAAAGTTCGGAACAAGTAGGGCTTTTTTTGTGGGCGGAAAAGTCAGAAAATAAAATTTCTTTCAAAAAAATAATTTATCTGTGCTTTATACTCATGTAGAGATTTTGGCATTTCATCAGCTCTATAAGTCGGAAAAGTACTGACTAGCCATAATTTAAAATGTTTTATACACAGGAAATTTTTAATTACACACCCGGAATCTTTCATATATGATTTACGTTCTTTTATAGTTTCATTATATGATTCAAACATTCAGTTCCGGGTTTTCATGGTCACAGAATTGCATATTTCTGCGTGAAAGCAGAAATGAACTAAATTTGAGCAAACATGCACAAGTTATTGATGAATTCGCTTTTATTTCGAAGGAAATAGCTTAGCGGAAGTGAAATTCACTCTGTAGAAGCTCTGTGACATATTCATAGATTACATATAGACGGACTATTGAAAAATTAAGATTACGAACACTTTGAAGAGTCAAACAAAGACAGGACTGAAAAGAATGTGGCAGAAAAGATAATGCCCAAAAGATCGTTTGCTAATCCTTAATTAGGAAAATGCTTTATGTTATCTAAACTGATTTCTAATTTGGCCGCAGTCCTCTCATCATTTAGAGACAATTGAAAACATGTGGAATGTTTCGAGAAGTGTCTCTGTGACTCACCCCCTCCCCTAGTTCCATCGATAGACAAACAGCAGGTAAAATATATTCTATTGGGTAAGTACAAACTCCAAAAACAGTTACTCAATAAATTTACTTCGAGCATGTGGGAATAAACTTTTCCAAAATAGATGTGTTCAATGCGGCAATCACACACTCATTATTAGGTGTAAAATAAAGTAATATTTCATCACTCTGTTGCATTTGATTAAATTATTCATTAAACAGACTGACAAGCATTGTTATGCAAAATGTCTAAAGCAGAAAAAAATACGCATATTAAAATTAAATGGTTCAATTATAACTTCAAGTTAAACTATTTAAATTAGAAAAAAAAAGAGACGGTGATCGGTAGAACTCTAGAATGATTTATAATTCTTTGCAACGTTCCTGATTTTTGAAATAGGTCACTTTCCATTTCTCTGGATTGAATTTTGTCCAGTCTTAACCTGAAAGCTTGCATCGCGAATGATCGAGCAAGGATTAATTTTCGAACGCGTATGCATACTGCGATTTTCAAATAACTTCCCGGATAATAAGATATAGACGGACAAACCAAATTTAGGATATAAAAATTTTATGAAAAAAAGTTTTTTGAAGACATTTCATGAATAGAAATCGATGATCTTAATTTAGAGAAAAAATTTGATAATACTTTAAAGAAATTAAAGAGCTATATTCAAAAACCAGACAATTACTTTTATAAACTAAATCAAACCATTGGCCGGCATCGTGGCATAGGCGTAGCGCTTCTTTAGCGTGCTCTGGGCGTCATGGGTTCGAGCCCCGGTTCGGACATGGCTGTTCTTCTTCTGTGTTCTCTCTGTGAGGTGTGTGAATGTACCTTCCTGTGAAAAGGAGTTGTACAAGCGAATGTGACGCATGAAGTAGCTAAGTCATACTCTTGAACCTATTTGGCGCTACTGAAAACACAAGAGACACTTACTCGGCTTAAATCGCTGAAAGATAACTACTGTCCGCGGCTTGTAAAGTGCCGTAAGTCTCAACACAACACAAATCAAGCTTTTTGCTTTTATTTCAGCTGTTGAGCCATTATAACAGAGGATGTGTATTAGATATTATATCTAATACACATCCTCTGCAGTAATGGGTATGTAATAAGTCTGCAATAAAGTAAATGTGTTTCCAACGAATTTAGCAGAACCGAGAATAATTTTGGTGATTTTCAATAAATTTAGCCCTTACTTTTTAACATAAAAGTATTGGAAATAATCTTATTAAAATTGACTGAAGCGTTTCTCATCAGATTTTCTTTTCTGCTTACACACTGCGGCATGTTTAGCGTTTAGCTTCGTAGCTCAGAGAATGTGATCTAACATGAAGTTTAAACTTTTTTTTATTTGGATGATTGGGTTAAAAATTCAACACAGATTTATGATTATAATAAAATTACAGATAAAATTTAATTTTATTAATTTGTTGAGCTTTCGTTTCTATTCATACCCATTTAATAATATAAACAAAAACAGAATCTATAAAAGATTCAAAACTTGATTTAGATTTACAATTTGAATGCTAGTTTATATGCCAATTTTTATCCATTTTGTTCCTTAAAATTTTGAGTCATATTGTTCACACTCAGACAGACGAACAAACACAGCGACTTACCATTAATAAATTAAATTTGGAATTTAATAAAAATTAGCAATTTTATCTTTAAATATGATATTTAAAATTACATCTACCTATCATTTTGCGTTTTTGAATAATAGTGTTCTCAACAGATAAAAAATCATTTCTTTGGACTTAAAATAGAAGAATTGAGATAAATCTTGTCGATTCATCACAATTTCTTGATATCATCAGATTCTATTTGCTACAAAGTGCTCGAGAAAACAATAAAGTTAAAACCCATTACAACAAAATACTAAATAATACTTCAATATCAAACACTCAGAATATTACAAGTACCTCAGCTTAAGCTGCTTACAAGAAAATACACTTTCCTCTTTTTTCCTTGCTAAGAACATGACGCAGGGAGTATCGAAAAAGAAGCGACTGTTTGATTAATGAGCCCTTAACATTCGGTGGAGCTCACCGTAGATATCGCTCCACTTTTCTCGTCTGCGATCGATCTATTCGCGCTTTTCTTTAAGACGTCTTTCGAAAAGGGGTAACATCTCTTTTTTAGGCAAATGAAGGCGGGAGCGTCGACACCTTCAGCTCGTCTAGGAGCACGGTTACTCGGTACACTAATGGAACAGCTCTTTAATGGATGATAGTGTAGAAGATTAATTGTAAAACATTATTTAGTAAATTGAGAAATAATTTAATTCATTTGCCTACATGAAAATGAGGAACTTCTCAGAAGCGACCTTAATATCTGACGCCACCTTCTCTAACTAAAAAATTATGTTCTGTAAGAATAAATCCTGAAAGACTATCTAATCACTTTATTAGAGACTCAGTAATGCCTTTAGAAATTATTTCTTGACTGAACAGACAGAGTGCTTTTTTATATAAATAATTTCATATTTAGCTCTACCATATTATCTGTACCCTATTCAGAACGTTTTGCATTGCATGTTCCTTTTTACTTGAATTTTTTAAAATCTAAATTTACGAAATGTTTTTATCACTATTCCTTACTTACTCTGGTACTTTACTTACTTTGGTTTGTGTATAATTCTTATGTTTACTTTGTTTTTTTATCTACCTCTACGGGGCCACGGTGGCGTTCAGTTTCAGCTTCAGATCCTATTCCATCGAAGAACCGTCGTATAAGTGGGTCTGGTGTACGTTAAATCCGCCGGGGCCAAATGCCTTTCCTTTGTCGTGGTGTGAAAGTTTGGAAAGAGGGGTGCTAACTCAGGTGTCGTCCTAGTCATATGTCTGCGGTTCAAAATTACGAGGTCTTTCCCAAAATAGACCCAATGCTGCTTTAAATTGCGACTTTAATATAACTAAATTAACAAACTATTTACTTCTATTAGGCTCATGATTGCTCTGTACATTAACGGATGATGTGTTTGGGTAATGTTAGTGCCTTTTTTATATAAATATTTCCATATTTAGTTCTTTTTTTTCAACCCAGTTCAGAGCATTGTAAGACCATGTTCCTTAAAAGTAAATCCTAAAAGTCTATCTGATCATTTTATTAGATCTGATAATCTTTTAAGAATCGTTTCTCTTACCATAGACGGTTTTATAATGTAAGTATTTCCATATTTAATTCTTTTGTTCAACCTTGTTCGGAGCATTTTGCATTGCAAATGCATTTTCCAACTAGAATAATTTTGAATCCAAATTTACAAAATGTTTTTCAGCACTCCAGTGCCTTATTTCCTTTGGCTACCTTACTCCTTTACTTGGTTTTTGTATAATTTTTATGTTTATTTTGCTGTTTTTTTAATTTTACCTCTACTACATGGAACAGGTCTCTAATGGATGATGTGCTTTAATAATTTTAGTACAGAAGATTAATTATTAAACATTATTTGGTGAATTGAGAAATAATTTAACTCATTTAACTACATGAAAGTGAAAACCTTCTTTGTTTCGACCTTAACATCTGATGCCACTTTCTCTAATTGAACTGCACTTGTTCATTAAAAGTAAATAATAAAAGACTATCTGATCATTTTATTAGGGATTCAATATCACCTTCAGGAATTGTTTCTTTTACTTTTTATCTTCCATATATAGTTCTTTTGTTCTTCATTGTCCAGAACATTTTGCATTGCATGTTTACTTTTCCTCAGATTTTTCTAGATACAACTTTATAAAATGTTTTTTTGCACTATTCCTCAATTGTTTCAATTGTACATTGTTTTTTAATTCTATTTTTTTATAAATATTTTTATTTTCCATCTGAACTTATTATACAGCCAAAATTTGCCCCTTTTCATTTTTTTTTTTTGCAAAGGCTCCATGTTGCCGTCTTTTTCTATTTTTATTCTTCTTCAGTTTGGATGTTTCTTATACCTTAGAAATAAATATAAATACTAACAAAAGATATAAGATATATAAAAATTAAGTCATGTATAAATAAATAAATGAAAATATATATAAATAAAATAAAAAACCTAATAATCATACAAATAAAAATTAAATATAATAATATTATTAAGATACATCTAAGATCCAGATGTATTTTCTTTGAATATGTTAATTCATTTGAGTCTATTATAAAATTCATCTGAGTCTATTATAAAATTTTTGATGAAACTTCAATGAAATTAAACTGTAGAAAAAAATCCATTGGATCTGATCAATTCTGTGTTCATTGCTCAAAAAAACAAAAAAGTCAAATTCCATCATTTCTCTTAAGCATAGAATCGCTCTCATATCTACAACATGTACCTATCCTTGTTTTCATCAAAATAACTAATTTCGCCGGCAAGCGTTCCTCGCTTTGCTCCTAAATCCCTCTACACAGCACTGGACAAAAGAAAAACAAAGCGAATTGAACCAATTATTGGATATTGGCATTCCGCCATACCTACAACTTGATCCCGGTAATCCGGTTACGACTGTTCCGAAGCAACGCCAGGGGAATTGTTTTTCTTTTACTTGTGTTGTCCTTTATCCTTAGTTGGAGTGGGCCAATTTCTAGTCCACCATTCCTGGCACATTACTGTGCCAAAATTAAATGTCCGGGAATGTATTGGAACTAGGATATTAGGCACTACATCCATTTCCGAGAAGCAGTTATGTAGTGGAGATAGTTGACGTGCGTTTTGTAAGAACTGTGAAATGAAATAAGAGACCTTTGGTTTTAGAAATACGAACATATTTTTATTTATTCATCAATCATTAATCCAATTAATTGAATTTTGAATTCAATCTGATATTGTAAGTGAAATACTTTGAGCCAATCAGCTGTGAATAGATTTTTTTTTAATCTTTAAAACAGAAAAACATTTCTGGGGAAATGATATTAATGTAATTTTTACTTCCTCGTACACAAATGTACACAAATTTTATATTTAGCCTTGAGCAGAATTACATCAGGAAATATCATAGAATTTGTATGAGCATATTTTGATTTGCTAGGCATTATGTTTTAAAAGAGTACAATTTTGAATACTTTTAACCATCATTATTATAGTTTTATAAATAATAACTGTTATATTATCTAATTTTATAATCTTTTAATTGTTATTCGCTGATAGTTAACATGTGTAACTTATTATTATTTACCAATATTTAAATTCGAAAATTTTATATTGTATCTTAAATATACAAGTATAAATAACATGGAAATTATTTAAGGATTTATTGCATGAAAGAAAATGCATTTCCCAGCAAAATTACTTTGTGAATAATTATTGAATAAACAATTATTTTTTTATAAAAATATTTAATAATTTTACAATAAAAGAGATTCTATTTATTGCTATATATTAAAAGGATAAAGTATGAATAATTAAAATAAGATAAATAATAAAAATTGTACATTTGGGGGCCCTCTTTTAAAATTTGGAACTCTTTATAAACAACTGCTGTTTCGGGTCCAAATGCATTTATAACTATGTATTATATACTTCTAATTTATAAAAAATATTATAAGAGAACACTACTGTCGGTTTTATTGAAAAGCCGATCACGAGGTTTCGGTATATGCGTGGAAATTGACATTTAAAGAGAAATATTTTAATATATGAAAAAAATACTTTTAAATAATAGAAAACTATAGTTATATTTTATCTATGTATTTTATCAAGGCAAATTCATAAGTATTGTTATATTTAAATCTGATAAATAATGCGAAAGCTCAATAAAATGTCTTCAGTTCTAAAATTTTTTGATTTTTTTTTTCATTTTCCTTAAATCAATCAATGGGAGTGTTCTTAATTTATCTTTATCATATACTCACACAATCTAGCCCCTTCTTATATGTTCCCCTTCTATTCTCATCAATATACACTGAATATACAGAAAGAGTGGAGTGGTGTATGGACGGAGGTACCAAATCGAAGATATTATCAATTTTCAAGCGTAAGTGCTTGCCTCTCTCCTGACTTTCATATGTAATTAAGCGGTGTAACACGTTTTACGATTCGTAATATTTTGAAGAAAATTGGCTTTACATTTTAATTGCCTTTTTTTCAAATATTGGATTTACATAAACCATAACAATTTGTCTTTTTCTAAATCTTTGCATTTTTGAATTATTGCGTTCACATACTGAATGTGCAAACCAATAGGAATCGAGCTCTCCCATTTTGAAAGGCTTGTTACAAAATTCAATACACATCTGCAGTTTTGATAAGAAATTTGTATATCTAATTTCATTCATATTGCTCTTTGAATTTTTGCATTATTAAGTCTCTTTGTGTACTTGAGGAGATATCCAAGAGGGCAAGATTTCCTTTCGTTTAATTTCGTCCTAATTTTTAAAGAAATCTACAAATTTGATGTTTACAAATATACTAAATTTCATCGCTCTTGGGAAATGAGTTTTTGCGTTATTATATTCATAAATAGATAAGCAAAACGGAGACAGACAAGATTTCAAAAAGGTGATTCAGAACTCAGAGAAGTTTGAAAAATAAGAGAGAAAGTGAGGGAGAGAGATCCATTCAAGTTTCGAGGTCACGTTTTTTTTACGATTCAGTATTTTTTCTTTGTACACTCCATATACGAAAAAATTAAAACCAGGACACTCGAAATTTTGTTTTTATTTTTGAGTCATATAATTATTTTTTATAAAAGATATATAATTTTTTATTCACAACATAATTTTTAAAAAATACTTATTTATATAAATCTATCTATAACTCGCCAGAGCAAAAGAAAAACGCCAAGTGAAAATATTCAAATTTTGCAAAGCTGCATGAAAAATAGAAAATAAGGGCTATACTCAACATAAACTGGAAAAATAAAAGCCTAAGAATCAGTTAAAAGGAAGTCTAACCCTTTAATAGAATACATCAAAAGATAAAAGATGAAGATAAACAAAGATTACAAAAAGCGTTTTCTGAGAAAATTCCAGAGTTTAAAAAAGTAGGCAAAAAAAGAGCTCTTTCTGAGACATGTGCTATAATGTCAGAGATCCCTTCGTCTACCATACAAAGGCCTTGCCAAAATCAGACATTCCTCAACAGGTCTTTTCAAATTTCTGGGGAATTCAGCAAAAGGAGTTAGCAACTCTTTTTTATCCTATGAAAGAATTCCAACTCAGTACGCGATTTCTTCAATTCTTTTCAACTTCTGTCTGCCCCTTAGATCCCTAGACAACCCTAAGAATAGAATTGAACAAATTCTAAGAAAATAAATCTCCAATCAAAAATATTTCTAAGGTGTGATTCAACAGATTTTGTTATGCTAAAAGAAATCAACCAACTTCAATATTGCTCTTATGTCGTGTTTAATAAAATTTTTTGCGTATACTCATCTGCGCCCAATCAAGAAAGCCCTTTGGACTTGAATCCAATTATTCACGTCTATCCTGTGCGGAAGCTCAAACAATTCAATATCAGCGAAGATATTTAATAGGCTAATCATATCTTCATTCGAGAATGCGATCCTTCTAACTTATTTCGAGTTCCGAGCTCAGAAGCTTGCAGTGGTATTAATGTTAATGCACACACAACAATCAAGATCATACCAATATCATTAAAGAGAAATAATAAAATTTTGGGTGTCTTTGCAGCTTTAAGATGAATTCAAAAATGAGAAAGAGTTAACAACCTGCGATTTTTGTATGGAAATATCGTATCTCCACATATCGAATTCAAATTTTATTAAAAGTTTATTAATGGGCCATTAAAAGATTATTTATTAGGCACTTTAATTACTCCCATTATTTTTTAATTTTTAAAATTATTTTAAATAATTTTTGTTTTTTAAAATTACTACGTATATAATCAGGCGCTTTGAGGCAGTATTAAATGCAGTTTATAGCTCCTATGTAATTAGAAAAATTTTTTTAAATTGTAGAAAGGCAAATCAAGCTTAAAATATCATTATGCCTCAGTTCAAATCTTTTTTAAACTTTTTGCTACATTAATAACTCTTCTTGAAGAAATATAAATGTTATTTTAGAAGGTATTTTGTAATTTTGAAGGCTTGTACCGACACCTCATTAGAAATTTTCCCAACACCCATTTGAGAGGACATTTGACCAGTGGTGTTACATTTAACATGCACCAAACTAACATACAAGTAGATATTTGGTTGAATCTGTTTTCAAACGTCCAGTTCCTGACTGGTGAGAATTGTTAAACTTCAAGAAAAATTTACACGATTACTAAATTGGTATTAAAAAAACTTTAAAAAAAATTGAAACAGTGTTAAATTTGTTATTGTGCAAAAATATTTTCGGAAGCTCCTGTGGGGAATCATCAAAATTCAGTTTGAATAATTAAAATTTCAAAAACTTTTCTAATTGCACATTTACACCCTTCAAGATACATATGAGACAAATTTGGTAGCTGTAAATTAAACGATCTGACCTGCTGAATGCAATCACGTACAGACAAGCACACGTACACACATTCATCTTTACTATTAGTAGAGATAGATAATCAGCATTCAACTTATTATAAACGCAGATTAAAAATGTCTTGCTTTGCATTATATAAAACGAATTTTTTGTTACTTTAAAAGTAAACAATTTAAATTTATCAAAATTAAATGATATAAAATGGTAAGAATCAATTATCTTCTTAAAAAAACAAAGTCTTGAGTAAGATTAATAGAAATGCATTTGCATAATTAAACGTCAATACACGAATCGGGGCCAGAAAGTATTTGTTTAAATTGGTATCTATCATTTCCTGCTTTGAAAGGGTTTTCATTCCAGATTTTCAAATGAATATATAATAGAAATGAACCAATGATTTTGAAATTTATGGTAAATAAATTTTGTATATTTATGGTATTTTTGTGTATTTTAAGAGATTTGTGCCATTCTGTTGATTTCAAAGGTGAATATTTTTAAAAAAAATGAGTAACATGAATTTAACATATAATTTACATGAATGTTCTCCCAGAATTTTTTTCGCATAATCTCTAACATATATATTTCTATGTTCTATGTATGTTCTATCTATGTACATGTTCTATGTACATTTCTATGTTTTTAGAGTGCGTCTAAAATTTTACTAAATTTTAAAAAAACGTACTAAATTCTATACATGCATGTCAATGCATTTTTGATTGCCTCTTTTAAATTCTTGTGATCAACCAATGATAATGTGGTCGAAAATCATTGATCTTCTGTTTTGTTCACTAAGACATTTAATACTGCATAAAATTTTCTAAAACAATGCATTTTTTTTATTTATCACTTTTACATGTAATATATGTAAAAGTGACCACTGAGTTATCACTTTTATATGTTGTACAGACTAAAAAACGTTCAAATCTTTCGACATTTGATTCAAAATTTTATAAAAGTCTACACATTAAATGATAAAACTTTGAACCAAATTTCTTATAGTTTCGCGTTTATATTCACACAAAATCACAGGTCGACGGTCGGCCAATCTTTTGATAGATTTGATTTCAAATTTGATACATATCTGTATATTAAGTATAAAATCCATGTACCAAATATTATCTGTACTGCGCTCTTCGTTTTGTAGTTATTGTGTTCACTTGAAATAGGGCAGCGGGACAGACAGATTTCCTCCAAATAGATTTAGTACAAAATCTGGTGGAAATCTGTATATTTAGTATCATGGTCTTACACGAAATTTCATCTGTGTAGTTGGAAGAATTTTTGAATAAGCATGTTCATAGCCAGACAAACAGACACAGTTACAAAAATGTGTTTTTTCTGTTTCAAGAATATCTAAACATGACGATTCATCAAAATCTCGATTTTGAATCTTTTGATGATTAACATATTTTCTCTTTGTACATTTTATATATGAGAAACTAAAAATTTCATGAAATACTTTTAGAAGGGTTTAAAAACGATATATTTTACTGTCACCACCATTATTAAAATTATTTCTATCCGGAATACGTATAAACACACATATCTACCATCATTGATCCATATTTTTGTTTCATTTTTTTATTGTTGAAAAATAAAAGAAATCTTTTACATTCTTCATCTTTAAGCCCATTCTTCCTCGAAACACTTTAATTTTAAACGCCTTTGATCGATTGATAAAGAATTTCTCCGGGAAAATACTTTTTTTCTTGCAGAAGCTTAGCAAAGAAATTCCTGCTTCCCAGAAACGCTAAAACATTATACATCAGACGCCATTTCATTTGTTCTCGAAAGCAAAAACGAACAGAAGGACGAAGAAATAAAAGAAAAAGTTTGGCAAACGAATGGACACATTTAGGGAATGGATAAGTGGAGGGATGACAAGTTGGAACGAGAACTGTCCTGACATCCCCGCTCCTCTAATGCTATTACAGCAAGAACTCCCCCAAGTTTTCCAAGAACGTCCTGCAAACTGTTAGCCCCGAGATGAATTCTAGATTGAATGACAGTTCTGTCTTCTTGACAATGCCGAGTATAAAATCTGTTCAGAGATAGATATCCCAAATGCGGGGAGCTCGCTGATTTATGTCAGTGGATGTTAGGAGATCTGGTGACACGCCGGAAAACTTTTGGAACTGTCAAGTTCATATCTTTTTTTTTTCGATATTAATTACGAAAACCTTTTAAATGATTGACTTTTAAGCTTTTCACTGGATTAAAATTTAAAGAAATAAATGTTTACTTTTTTTTGTATTTTGGGGTCATTTCAACTTAAAAATAAAGAAGTGCATGCTCATGAGTATAAAGGAGTGAGAGACAGTGTGTTTAACCAAAAACTATTTAATTTAGCACAAATACAGCTTAAATATGCTTCTCAAAAACATTTTCAAAAAAAAAACTTAATTTGATTTTTGTTTAATTGAAAACTAAATTTTTTTTGCTGCTAAAACACTCTAAATATATAATTCCACTCCAAAGAATTTTATATTATTTCAACACTAATCGTCTTTGGTGACCAGTTGGATTGTTAGAGATATTAATTATATTTAATTCCATTAGAATAATTTAGATATAATTTCATATCTATCTACCAGACATTGAAGTTTTGTTATTTTGATTTTCTTGCATTTGCTCAGTTCATTGTCTATTTCTAAACATTCCTAATGAACTGAAACACTTTTCCGCTGAACCCTTAAAGTATTATCCACTGAACGATTAAAACTTAATTATCCACTTCTTTTACCTTTCAGATTTTTTGTGGTGCTGTTACTTTTTTATTCGTCTTAGAAACTACTCAAATATTAAGCAGAATCTTTTTTTGTTAGCTTTCAACAACTCATACGATTAAGTATTACATTAAACAATGAACATTATTCAAATTTCAAGGCAACAATGTAATCTTCTGATGGAAATTAGGCAAAAAAATGTTGGAAAATTTCCAAAATTTAGGAAAAGTTTGCACAACTTTTAAAAGTATTATGAAACAACTTTTTAAATTTTGAAAAGGTGCTAATTTTATTCGTGTGCAACAGTATTTTCGGAAGTATATAGTTGTAGATAAAGTTCGGAAGTTCCTTAGTTGAAGTTAAAGGGTTTGTTTTGTAGTGCCAAACACTCACAAACACGCAAATAAACAGGTGCACGTATACATTCATCTTTATTATTAATAAAGATATAAATTCCAAAGATTATCTTTTAAGTGATATCAATTAATTCATCATGCAATTTTTTTCAAAATTTTGCCTATCTTTAATTTTTTTTTTTTTTTGCACAAATTTCAAGTATTTGATTTTTTCAATGAATTTCAAACCATTTTCATCTTTTTATCAAATATTTAAGCACATGATTTTCTACATCATCTTTTCTTAAAAGAAGAAAGATTCTGTTTATTATCTATATGGTTTATATGAAGAAAAGAACGTGAATTACATAACATAACGCCATCCTGTGCCCCTGGTGCCTATAACAGTTAGTTATCTAACCAGTTGGATGAACACAAGATGGAAGGAAAAAAAAAGAAAAAGAAAGAAATTGTTGGTAGAAAGAAAGAGACGACAGACCATCTGTTGAGGTGTTTGTTACAATAATAGTTTAGGATAGTGTAACAATTTATATACTTAAAGAAAATTTAATACACTTTTAAAATATCCTCTCATTACTATTAGATTGTCATGCACTACATCTCAACGATAAATTTTTCTGGCCCCTGTTATTGGATCTGTCAGGTCATTGTGTGATTGGTGTTTTTTATTTTCTTTTATACAAATTTTAGAGAAAGTATTGTAATCGTCTAAAAATTTCCAACTCGAAGCTTTGACGAATCTCCACATTTCAGAATTTAATGCGCTTGATTGTTTGAGTGCAAGTGAACTCAATAATTACAAAATGTAAAGAACTAAACAGATAAAATTTGGTACAAAAATTTATCTCCTAAATTGTAGATTTTTATCAAATTTTGAATCAAATCCAAGAAACGGTTGACTATCTGTCAATCTGTATTTTCACATGCAAATAAATGAAATAACTCGCAAGTTTAGTTTAGTTATATTCTCACCCCGTTTTAAAGCAACACTAGGGCTATTTAGGGACAACCTCGTAATTTTAAATAGAGGACACCAGCGGGAGGACGTTTGGCCTGGACGGATTTAATGTGCACCAGACCCGCATACACGACGGTTCTTCTGTGGAATCGCGTCACGAACCTAAAAAATTCTGGTTTTGCAGCCGAGACCTTAATACACTGACTTAAATCAATGAAATTCGATATCTTGTGATTATAATTGCTGAAAGATAAAATAGTTATTTGTGTAGCATAGTAGAATAGTTACTTATAATAGTTATTTATCTATCTATCCATCTATATATAAATACACACACACATATATTTTTAGAAAATTTGCATCTGTCTTTCTACGGCAAAGATAACTCAGAAACGCTTTGAACTAGACGGGTAACATTTGATATACGGTCATTTCACCGAAACTATTAAATTTTGTGTAAAATCTGTTAAGATACAGTCCGTTTGTACGACTGTTCGAATATAAGTTGTCACGATAATTACAGAACGAAGAGAGCTAGATAGATAAAATTCGGTACAGAGAATTAACATCTTAGTCTAGGCACTTATTGAATTTTCAGTCAAATCGAACAAAGGGTTCACTGTCTGTCGGTCTGTATTTCTAGAAATATGTAAACGCGATAATTCAACAACGTGAGTATTTTATTGCATCAAATTTGGTATGGGATTTTATGACTAAAGCAATTTTGGGTCAAATATTGCTTTAATCAAGTGAAAAAAAGGTACCTAAAACACAAATTCGACTTTTAGGCTCTATTAACTGCATGCCAAAGTATAATCGCGAAAGAACTCGCCAAGAATGCCATGACAGATTCAGTAAAAATGCTAAATATCTGCCAAAAGTTAATATTTCGTAACTATTGTAAGCCAAGACCATGTAAGGTTTTCCTTGGCATGACAAGTTTATTAAAGAGTATTCGAGAAAGTTTTTGGGAGACTATTCAGCTGGTTTTAAAAATGGAGAGAGATAAGAAGATCTTTATTGATGAGTAAGCGAGAAAGTTTTGGGAAGACCACTCTCGCTGGTTTGACTGTGCTCAAAGGACAATCAGAAGACAACTTATAACCTTCTACCTTCGACTCATATTTATGCCTTAATCCATTAGACTATTCCTAGGATTGAAATAAAATGATAAGAAAAGCATCTTTAAATAGAATGGCCTTTTCTTCCCCAAAGTATTGTAAATTCTAGATCAAGAGAATCTTCACAGAATGTGTTAAACTACTCACCTCCAACGCATCGCACCATCCCCACTATATTCTTTTTCCATTCACTTCTTTGCAAGTGAATGATTTTGCTACCGAGTCATATAAATAAGTAATATAAAAAAAACCAGGGGCTGGATGATATAAAATTCGATATACGTGTGCTGAAATGATAGGGAGGCATTATTACGGCTCTATTTCTAACCGAAGAAAATATTCCCTCGGACAGCGTAAAATGAAAGAGATCAGGAATCGGGAGAAATGGTCCTGAATCACGTGACTGTTCGTGAGAGGAAGCAATAAAATTCGCATCAAAACTCCCACTTCAGACCGAATAAAAGAAGGAGAGAATTCTCTCTTCCCTCTTTTCATTTCTCTTCGTTTTCTTGTATTTCGTCGCTCCTCTTTTAAGAGGAAACAAACAGGATTGATGCATCTATCGCCTTCAATTCTGCTAAATCTCGCTAAAAAAATGGTTCCACTCAATTCTGTTAGGAAACATAATAATTCAGAAACGAATGCATGATATGAAGTAGAAGATTTATATACTGGTATTCATCATATTTATGTCCATCTGATTTCTGTTTTAAAAATTTAAGAGCATATCTTTAAATTGATAGTAATCAATAATTGATTTCTATACAGAGTTATTCAAAACAATCTCAACGATTTCAAATGGCTATAACATTTGTGTGCATAGAGATAGGAAGAAAAATACGATATTGTAATTCGAAAAAATATACTGCTACGAATCTATAATATCATTTGCTAACTATATTAGTTTCATGAAAGGTATAAGAGATTTACAGAAATTGTTAACGAATGTGAAGTCAATATCCTTCGATATTAGTGAGCATTTGGCGATATGGCAACTTTATTTATCTAGATGATAAATAAAGGTTCTGGAAATTGCAAGAATCAATGCTTAAGTATCTTAGGAATCGAGTTCTGAAGATTTCTTTGGATAATTCCATGCAACGTCTAGTCCTGTTAAAAAGCCATATATACATCCGAGGTATTCAAACTTATTAAATCTGTCTCTTTCTGGAGTCTTGTTCGTAACGCGAGCTAGTAGACGTTGAATAAGTTTGATAGTTTTGTTACCGTTATTTTATTAATAATTTGCTGTCTGCTTGCATTATTAGCTTCAAAAAGGACTGTTCCTTGCACACATCTTCATTTTTGTTACCTGTATTTTGTTTTTCCGGATTATTCGATGATTAATGCTTCGCTCATCATCAGCCAACTTGGATAGCATTCATTTTACACATACCGGACGAATGATCTACATTACAAACGAGACGGATTAGATTTATGGTATCTCTGTAATTCATTGGCTCAAGAACCATTCATTGTCCATACTATACCATATAATAAGTTTCACATTGTCTAAAAGAATTTTTTTATCAAGATTACTTTTAGAAATTTTAGAAAATTGATGAAACTGATCAAACAGTAATCAGTTTCATAAATTATTATAAATGATATCCAAAGTAAAACATAGAAGAAAGTGGAAAATAAATTAAAATCATAGAATAAAATTCAATGGATTTTCTTCATAGAATAAAATTCAATGGATTCAAAAGTAGAAAATAATTGTCTTCGTTGTTACTACTTAACTGTCGAGTGACCAAATGTTATTTCAAAATAATATAAGCGTTGATGGGTTTTTTTTTTAAATAATGCATTTATATGAATATAGAAAACAGATAGGAGACTATCGGTACATACATGGTCCTGATCACATAATGGCAAATTCCCATTCGTAAATTTATTTAGCCAATAAACAAACGATTTTGATTGCTTTTTTGATTTCTCAAAGGGTTCTATAATAAATTTCATTGCTAATAGATTATTCACCTACTCATTACTTCACTGGATTTGCAAGCTTGAATTAAGGCTTCTGTATAGGTACGTAATAGTTACTTTATATAGCTTTTCTTGGTAACATAGGTTACATGCATGCGATAGTCCAGATACTATAAATCATGTTCGTAGCCGATGATACCCATTCGATAGCTAGATTATGTTTCACATTTGGTAATCTAATTCTTATGGAAGATGTCTCTTCATTGGGATGTCTCTGACTTTGTCTTAAAGCACATTTCTTTTACAACATTGAAGAAATTAACGATTCGCCTCTTAAAGAATGTTTCCTATGGATTATCAACTAGATTTATACTTGGATGCTGCTCGAGCAAATCTATACTTATAATAATGCTCAGTGTGTGTGTGTGTGTGTGTGCGTGTGTGTGTGTGTGTTGGCGCTCTACAGGCCAGACCATTTAACCTACATCTACCAAATTTGGCACGTGTATACCTTGGTGCCGGAAATGTGCACCTGGGGGTTATTTTTTTCGAATTTTTAATTAGAATTTTATTTATTTAAAAATTAAGCGAAATTTTGGCGTGTTTCTGCTATAACTTCCGAAAATATTACCGCACAAAAAAGATTTTTACATGAAGTTAAAGATCAAAAATTTATATTTTAAAGGATAGCAATGTTTTAACCTTAAAATTAAATTTCTATTTTTAATGAATTTTTAAATAAATATTTTAACTATATTTTTCAACAATTTTTTTCGTTCAAAATAAAAATAAAATTTAAGCTGCACGAGCACGTTTCGCATTCATGGGAAAAGCTTTTTTCAAAATGTTGCCATCACATTGATTAAAGCTCTAATTAAAAATAAATTAAATCTTTTTGGAAATGAAATCTGCAAAAATATAATTTTAGGCACATGTCTGTAGGAAATGAAACAAATATGAAATATTATTTTTTCTAAAAATAAATTCAAGAAAAATTATTTTATGATCTTTTACACTCTCTATATTATTAATCCAATAAATCAGTTTTATTTTAAGGCAAGTTTTGTTTAATATGAACAGGATATCCATTCAAATCAGGGCCACACAGCTAATTTGTAAACCTTTAGTAAGACACAGATCTGCTAAAATGGTCTAAATAGAAAATGATTATATTTTATATAACTTGATTCAATAAATGCTCTAATAAATAACAAATTTTTGATTTTACATAAAGCTTCTGCTGTGGAAATCAGGAATAACAAAATGTTCTTGAAACACTAATATTTTAAATAAAAAGAGTTAATTTCCAATCAACTAAATCAATCACTTAAACTGACTGATTTATGAAAATTTGAAAATCACTATTCAATAAAAAAGGATAATTTTAGATTTTCCATCGATCGTTTCAAAGAAAATACGCCAATCAGCGCGCAGGTTTCTCAAGATTAAGTGGCCTAAGATTATGAAAACGTTGAGTTTTTCTAAATTTTTAATATTCAAAATTTCATAAATAAGTCTTAATTGATCGTGGAAAATAAATTCATTCATTTATTTCAAATTCGGTGTGTCCAGAATATTTCTCAGAATATGATACTTTACTGCATTAAATTCAGACTTCATAATTTTTGAAATATATTTATAGGCCGGAACAAAATATTATTGATTTCATTTCAATCCTTTTGAAAGCAAAACTAAAAACTGAATTTTATGCTGAATCTGAGAAATTTTTGTTGAATTATTCTTTGAGATATTACATAAATTATGAAAAATACTTTGTAGTTCACATAAGACTTAAATACCGAGTGATTCTGTTTGCAATACTCATATTCAATAATAATAATAATAATAAATAAATAACAATAAAGAAGATAACTAAAATAAAACGCTTGGTTTTATTAAAAAATATCTTTATATTAATTGCAATTTCATCATTTCCGCTTTAAATTAAAGTTGAAGTTTTACCGGAAATGACAACAAATTAGCAAAATATATATAGTAAATTGAAGGAAACGATCTAAACAACAGTATAAGTTTGGTATGACTATCAAAATTGGAAGATTAAAAATGTTTTGTTTGAGAATCTGTTAAGAGACCAGTTACTTAAAATATTTAATTGAAAATTGTAGCGAGCGGTAATATTGGCGGACCGGCTGGTCGCCAAAGGCGGCTAGTATATAATAAATCACGTTCTCAACAACTGATGAATTTCGATAGCCGCATGAATCTTTTTGCATCAAAATTTTGTGAAATATTTCTTGTGAAAATTCTTGGTTTTTACAAAAGCAGCATATGTAATTTATTCACATTTTATTATTTTTTTTCCAATAAATATTAATAATCATTTTTTATAGTTTTCAGTTTTGGATAAACTTTTATTAGTATGCTAAAATTAAAGAAAGATTTTGAATAAAAAAATCTAGTGGTTAAAGGGAGATTTACATAAATATTTTAAGTAGGGTAGTGGGAATTTTTATCATTTTCATATTATATTTAAATTTTTAATATTTATATCTTGTCTCGGTTTTTTATTTAAATAAATTCATAATTTTAACACAAATAAAATAGTAGACAAAAACTAAAAAACTATATTTTTAATCTAGTGATAAAAAGGAGACCGATATTAATATTTTAAATAGGATACTGAGAATTTTAATCATATTTTTACTATATTTATCTTTTTAATATTGATATTTTGACCAGATTTTTTTATTTAAATTAACTCATATTTAATATCATATTTTTTTATTTAAATTAACTTATATAGTTTTTAAAATATAATTTTTTAAATCTTAATATATTTAGTGATTTACTGTTATAATTATTATGGAATCTTGTAATAATTCTTATCAAGTTCAGTTTCAGATAATGATACACATATAAAATCAAAATTGGATTAAAATTAAACAATTAATTATTTGAAATAAATAAAAGTATTAAAAATATTTTCATTGGAAAATATACAGAATGTCGTAATACATCCAGAAATTAGTAAAAATTTGATTATAGAATTCTTTTTTAATAATCTGTAAAGTTGATTTAAATAAAAGTATAAACGAATTAAAAAAGCAAATTTTATTAAAGCAATTAAAATACATTTGCATAAAATGACTTTTATTCTAGAAATTAATTTTCATTTCCAATAACGAAGCTAGTAAAGAAAAAGAAAAAGGCAGTATATGCATTGACTAAGTTTCAACTAGTAATCTACGAATGGCATACCGGTGAGTTTATCATCTTAGAAAAGAATAACTTCTTTTAATTAGCAACATTAATTTTAGGAACATTAAAGCATTAATGTTAGTAATATTAGTTTCATCATTAACAAATTTAAACTGTTGTCATATTGTTGGCAGATTTATTCATTTGTAATACTTCATAGCCTATTATACTGATAAATAAAATTTTGAATGGTTTAACGTACATTTTAAGAAGTAATTTTTCTATTGAATAAAATAATTACAACAAGAACTTTTTAAAAAATCTAAACAGTAGAAAAATACAAAACTAAGAAGTTTAAATAAATTAATAATAATAGATAAGTAATTTTTAGAAAACAGAAAAATATTTGAGCCCCTAATTCGACAATAGCAGCGTATTAATATTTTGGGCTCATTTCGTCTATCTGTGTTTCTAAAATTACTTCTTAATTATGTGACAGAAAGATATGTAATGGAAAAGAAACCGTGTTTAAAATTGTAGCAATGAGTTTAAGTATAAATCAGATAGTTAAAAATCTTTCAGTTCTGTAGTTAAATATTTTTTGAAATATTTTTTAAAAGTTAATAAAAATAGAGAAAAAGTACATGAAATTAAAATTCATATTTTTAAAAAAGTGTAAGAATAATTTTTACATAATATTCCCCGAAATTACCGAGGAAAAATACTAAAATTTTAAATAATTCTTTTTAGAAAATTTAATTTAAAATTTTAAAATATATTTCTTTGCGATCATCAACTACCCTAGAAGCAACTACGTGCTAAATTTGGTAGCTCTAAAGTGCCATGATCAGGCTTGTTTCTTATTATTCACGTCATATGACGCAATTTACAGATAATTTGTCAATCTTTAAACATTATCAAGTTAAAAAAAACTTTACTTCTTTATTTAAAAAGAGAAAAAAATATTAACAAAACTTTAATATAATCGATTTTTAACTATTACGTAATATTACATTCTTAAACTCGAAAACGATATACGTCACAAGTAGTTAGTTCACTAACCATGCAACTCTTCCGAGCGCTAACGTGAAATGTGGATGCTATAACGGTGACCGCAACTTCCAAGGAATCAAATTCCCTGTTCCTTTAACTTATTCGAATTTCTCTAGCGTGAAATGGAAAATGTTCCAGACATAACTTTTCATAGCTTACGGCGTCGTGGACCATGTATCTAACTCTACTACTTTTCATAATTAAAAAGGGAGGAAGAACGACTTCTTCTTTTCTCCCCCTATCTTCGGTTCTGTGAAATGTTAGGATGTGACAAAGAAATAAATTGAAATCGTTGTTTGAAGAGTTTTAAAAAGTTTCTTTTGTGAATTAAATTGAGAAAAGTATGGAACGATTTGTAATTGTGGGAATTACGCCAGCCATTTTTTTCAGTTGGAAAGTTACTTAATTCATTAAACTTTACAAAGGATTTTTTTTAATTTTCTGATGAAAAATCACTCCACTCTACTTGTGACTTTTCAGATTGAGCATGACTTTATTTTCAATATCTATTAGCCATTTTCGGCAATCAGTTATTTTGTACTCCTTATTAATAATATGAATTTAGATCAACATTAATAGAGTTCATCTTATCACACCAAATTAAAGTACAATTTAAAATTATACTTAACTTAGAGGATTTTAAACGGTTGTTGAGTATGTAAATTATGGGAATTATTTGCTGAATTCAATTGGAAAAGTTGATCCAACTATTGAGGTTGAAAATTATGCGTCAATGTTTTATTATGTGTTTTCTCAAAAGTGAAGGACAGAGGTGTACGTGATCATTAATGATGTTTATAGACGTCATGACCTTTCAGATGAGGTAAGAATTGACGAAATAGGTGCAGTGGTTGAGGCAGAAGAATATGTTTTCCCTTAGGGAATGCCATGTTTTTCCTTATGGAATGATTTTGAGATTTTTTTTTCGAAAAGATCGACAATAGGCTGGAAGGGCACATTAGAGTCCATAAATTTTCATATAAAATATAAAAATAACGAAGCCAGGCCAACAATTAGGACTGTGGGAGATTTTATCTTTTGGATTCACCAATTATTTTAAATGTATAGATATTTTATGTATCTAAAGTTCCCTCTAATAAAAGAAATTAGTGCCGTGGAAGTAATATATGCCTGGCATTTATTTATTTTTACGGCCCTGAAGTATATTTCCCGATTTTTAGGTTACTCCAAACCAAACCAAAACACCAAACGTGGTAATTTTCAGTTTATGTTAAGATTGCTATGTTCCATTATACTTCACCAAGATAGCTAAATTTCCTAGCTTATTTGACGAATTTCAGCTTACGCCAAGATCGTCAATGTTGAATTGACCTTCGCCAATCACCAAGTTTGCAACGTTTTTTGTATTTTGTTGGCGACTTATTGCCAACAAAATTCAAAAAAGGAAAAATATATGCAAATACCATATGCCTTATAGTCAAATAGCTGCGCTCTTTCGCTTTTGAAATGGTCACATCTTTAGCGTCTAATCTTTAAGGTTAATTTCATCTAGAAGTCAATAAGACTATTCTCCTCTCGCCTTTCTTGTATACTTACATCATATGGAGCGTTTTAAGTTTAGAAAGATATGAAAGAAAAACGAGTGTGCATCTTGGGCATCTCTCTTTCGAATGGGTGGGTTCAAATTTTGTGATAAATATAGATTTGAATTCATCTAATGTTTACCGGTGTGATTTTTTCCACTTTGAAAGCTATGGAAGTAGGATTCTGTATATTATATAATATGTACTTCCATAATAAAGAAAGGAAGTTCTATCACTGCGAGAAACAACTCGCAATTTGAAGATGAAAAATTCGGACTGTTAATAGAACTGTTATGAGCAACTTGATTCCATCAAGAAAGTTCATGCATACAATAAAACAGGTTTAAGATTATTTTTTTGAGAGTATCATGAGCATCAGGTTATGTATAAGAAATTTCGATGAAATTAAATTCAGAAAATATTTTCTGCTGATGAATTGGCAACTAAAGATCATTGGCTTTATTTAAATGTGATATAAAACAAAACCATGCCAAAACAGCAATAAAGAAATAGAACTAAATAATATTCCCAGCAAATCGAAACAGGCATACAAAATAATCCAAATAGGCAAAATAATGAGCTATTTCTAAAATAAAAAAAAATTATAAATGGTACATTGTTATCAATATTTTTAACATAGGAAAGAAAGTTAAAAGCTTTTTAGATAGAGGAGATAAAATATCACCACTATTGTGGTATAGAAATTTGACAGATTCCATGTCAGATAATTTTGATTTCGTTCTCTTCTTCTGATGATTGTTCAAAATTATAAATTCTGTCATTAAAAACACTCTAGTACAGCTCTGAAGTGGAATGTGATTTTAAAATTTTAAATCATTACGTAGAATCTTAGGAAATGTACTTGGATCTATCATTTTCTTTCCATAACGGATATAAAATGGTATCTCTGAAAATTTTTTAATAGTGTAAATTTTTCATTTTGTTACAAGCCTCATTATATCAGATTTTTTTGCATGTAGAAGAACAAAATCCCTTGAAGAACATTTTTAACACAGTTGAAATATTTAATAGTTTTCGATCAATTGTTGCTTATCATCCGATAATATCTCAAACTTAAATACCAAAAACAGTTATCCTTGAAATCATTAGTCATGTTTTTAAAAATTTCTTAGTAATTCAAATTTTTCCATGTTATTATTAGCCTCAATATATCACATTTTTTTCAAGTCGTAAGACAAAATACCTAATAAGTACATTCTTAACATACTTGGAAAATGCTAATACTTTTCGATCCATTGTTGTTTCTCATCTTATAATTCATCCTAAACTTGAAATACTAAAAAAGAAAAGAAAAAAAAACTGTGTAATACATTATATCAAAATGGAAAAGAATGGACTTTGCCGTGACACTGAAAGCTTTTTTTTTTTTTTTTTGGAAATTAAAATTCCCAACTAGAAATGACAAAACAAGCAAAAAATATTCGTCCTTGATATTGCTGGAAACCTCCACAACATCCATCATCCTCATCCTTGAATAGGCCATGCACGGACATCTTTCGAATGGTGAGGAGGAAAAAGAAGAATCCCTTGACAAGAAATCTGTTCTACCCAGTAACCATCGTGGACTCGAGGAGGCGTGTTTCGATCTTCAATTCTCTGTCCTTCGCCATTTATCAATGTCGCGTTATTTCTTACAATTCTTTCTCGCCTGACGATTGTTTCCTTTTTCCATTTTTGGGTGGATGACACTGAATAATAGTTAATTCGTTATTTATACTCTTAAGGGAATATGAAGCGTACATGGCGAAAATGTTTTTAAGAATTTTCATCTTTGGTGATATTATAAAAGAAACTTAATTCATGGTCAAAAATTGAACATGTAAAAAAGCTGTTCATGTACACGTAATGCCCTAAAAATCACCCTTAACAATCGAAATTTGAAATAATCTGCGTATACTCCATTTGCTGATTTCAAGATTAAAAAAACAAAACTTTTTTTTTCAAATAAATAATAATTTTTTGTGTTAATAAGTGTAATAATTATTTTTGTTTCATATTTTCTTTTGGATTATGAACAAAATTTTTCCATTAAAGCTTTAACTAATTTATGTATCATTATTTCTTCATTTGCTGTTTAAGCATTATTATTATTATTATTTTTTTGCAAATAAATAATTTTCTGTGTTAATAAGGGAAATAATAATTTTTATTCATATTTTCTTCTGAATTATGAACATAATTCTTTCATTAGAGCTTAACTAATTTATTCATGATTCTTCAGTGTTTCTTTGTTTAACTTATATAACTTTGTTTAACTTAAATAATTAACTTAAATAACTAATTTATTTTATAATCATTTAGTAATTTATTAATTAGCTTCACTTAATTGATTATTATTTTATTAATTAATAAATTTTAATCTATTACTTTATTATTTACTAATTTATTCATTTATTATTTAATTTTAATTAATTACTTTATTGTTTAATAATTTAATTTATTTATTATGTTTAATAATAATTATTTAAATCTATAATCAGAATTTAATTAATTTACCTTAGATTCATTTGCATTCATTATTTTTAATAGTGGTCTAGAATAAATTGCATTTTACTTTTTTTTCAGTTTATTGTATACTAGCCGCCTTTGGCAACCAGCCGGTTCGCCAGTATTACCGCTCACTACAATTTTCAATTAAATATTTTAAGTAACTGGTCTCTTAATAGATTCTGAAACAAAACATTTTTAATCTTCATATTTTGTTAGTCATACCAAACTTATACTGTTGTTTAGATCGTTTCGTTCAATTTACTATATATATTTTGCTAAATTGTTGTCATTTCCGGTAAAACTTCAACTTTAATTTAAAGTGGAAATGATGAAATTGCAATTAATATAAAGATATTTTTTAATAAAACCAAGCGTTTTATTTTATTTATCATCTTTATTGTTATTTATTTATTATTATTATTATTGAATATGGGTATTGCAAACAGTATCGCTCGGTATATAAGTCTTATGTGAACTACAAAATATTTTTCATAATTTCATCTCAAAGAATAATTCAACAAAAACTTCTCAGATTCAGCATAAAATTCAGTTTTTAGTTTTGCTTTCAAAAGGATTGAAATGAAATCAATAATATTTTGTTCCGGCCTATAAATATATTTCAAAAATTATGAAGTCTAAATTTAATGCAGTAAGGTATCATATTCTGAGAAATGCTCTGGACACATCAAATTTTAAATAAATGAATGAATTTTTCTATTTTCCACGATCAACTAAGACTTATTTATGAAGTTTTGAATGTCAAAAATTTAGAAAAACTCAACATTTTCATAATCTTAGGCCAATTAATCTTGAGAAACCTGCGCGCTGTTTGGCGTATTTTCTTTGAAACGATCGATGGAAAATCTAAAATTATCCTTATTTTATTGAATAGTGATATTCAAATTTTCATAAATCAGTCAGTTTAAGTGATTGATTTATTTGATTGGAAATTAACTCTTTTTATTTAAAATATTAGTGTTTCAAGAACATTTTGTTATTCGTGATTTCCACAGCAGAAGCTTTATGTAAAATCAAAAATTCGTTATTTATTAGAGCATTTACTGAATCAAGCTACATGAAATATAATCATTTTCCATTTAGACCATTTTAGCAGATCTGTGTCTAACTAAAGGTTTACAAATTAGCTTTTGGCCCTGATTTGAATGGATATCCTGTTCATATTAAACAAAACTTGCCTTAAAATAAAACTGATTTATTGGATTAATAATAAAGAAAGTGTGAAAGATCATAAAATAATTTTTCTTGAATTTATTTTTTAGAAAAAATAATATTTCATATTTGTTTCATTTCCTACAAACACGTGCCGAAAATTATATTTTTGCACATTTCATTTCCAAAAATATTTAATTTATTTTTAATTAGAGCTTTAATCAATGTGATGGCAACATTTTGAAAAAAGCTTTTCCCATGAATGCGAAACGTGCTCGTGCAGCTTAAATTTTATTTTTATTTTGTACGAAAAAATTGTTGAAAAATATAGTTAAAATATTTATTTAAAAATTCATTAAAAATAGAAATTTAATTCTAAGGTTAGAACATTGGTATCATTTATGAGATAAATTTTTGATCTTTAACTTCATGTAAAAATCTTTTTTGTGCTGTAATATTTTCGGAAGTTATAGCAGAAACACGCCAAAATTTCGCTTAATTTTTAAATAAATAAAATTCTAATTAAATATTCGAAAAAATAACCCCCAGGTGCACATTACCGGCCTCCAAGGTAAACACGTGCCAAATTTGGTAGCTGTAGGTTGAATGGTCTGGCCTGTAGAGCGCCAACACACACACACACACACACACACACACACACACACACACACACACACACACACACACACACACACACACACACACACACACACACACACACACACACACATACATACACACCCATTGAGCTTTATTGTAAGTATAGATTTACATAATTTTAGTCAAAACGTTTATTTGATTACTTTTTATTTTTTTATTAACCATCTTCAGTGACCATTTTGTTCAGCAATAACATCGATTGTGTTTAATTTCAATTGATGCCCGCTGTTTCTTCAAAAAACTTCTTTAAGTATCAATTTGTGAGAGACGTTAAAATCTCACCCTTTAAAAAGAAAACCTTTTAAATTTCAAAATGATATAAAGAAATCCTTTGTATTTTGTTAAAATATTTTGGGAAGTTATGATTGAGGGACATGGAAATCTCGCTTAATTTTTACTAATTAAAATTTTGACAAATTTCAAAGAATCTTTTCTAGATGCACTTTCTCATTTTGCAAAATATATTGGTTCTAAATTTGTTAATTCTAGATGAAATAGAGTAGCCTGTAGAGAGTGTTAATATACCCAAACAGTTTCGTTTATTATTAGTAGAAATAAGTTAATATACAACGTTTTTAAAATAAAGTTTTCTTTCATTAAAAGTCAGTAAGCATTCTCTTAATATATGTAATATTTGATGACCAATTGTTTTTATAAGCTATTTAACAAATACATTAGAGTATAAGGTAAATTTTAGAATTTTTTTCTTTTCACATCCAAGACTTAGAAAGTTAAACGAGATACTGTAGAAAACAAATATTGAGAGCCTTTTATAGTGCTATATATCTTGGATACATTTGACGACTGGGACTCTTCATGCATTTGTTTTGAATAAGTTACGGATAAGGAGAATAATTCGTTATTGCAACCATGGTAAAAAACAGGTACATTCTTATTCATGATAAGAATAAGTATTAGTTGTAAAAGAAAGCTTATTTCTAATTCTAATTAATATTTATACCATATCTCTCAAATAAATAAATTCTACATAAAATCTACTGCCTTTATATATTATTGCACATCAACAAATTAAATTCCTTCAAAATGCAAAAATTTTTGCAAATATATATGCGCTAAATTAGTTCACAGAAAAAATTCAGTAGATTTCAAGATTTTTTTTTATTTTGAAAATTAGATGTTACTAACAATATTTTACCATTCTCTGAAATAGAAATGAGTGTACAGTTAAAGAAAACCGAAAATGTTTCTCGATTATTTTAAAAATGTAAACACCTTAGATTCCCTAAAAAGGATTTTGCCACTTTTTAAAAAATGCCAGAGAATAAAATAATTAATTAAAATAATTTTAGAAAAGAAATATAGAGAAAATTCTAAATAGAATAAAAATAATCCTTGCTTGTGCTCTCATTTTTAAAATCATATTATGAAAGGTGATTCCATATAAATTTTTGGAAATAATAATTTTCAAATAAATGCAAACAGAAAGCTGGTGTTTACATAAAAAGAATACAAATGAAAATGATATTTTTAGTCAAGCAAGCAGAATTAATCAATAGTGTTTGCCAGTCTTATATCTAGCATAATTGACAATTTAATCCACTGATAGTTATACAGTTATCATATTAAAGATAAGATAGTGTTCAGAAAAACGATTTAAAAGACTAAAAGAGGTGAAAGATATAAATACCATCAAAATGTAAACACAGTTTTCCCCTTGAAAATCACCAAGCAAAAACTTTGAAAACTATCATATCTTTCAATTCAAGTGAAAACTTCAATGTTTTTTATTTGATAAACGTGGAAATCTCTTCATAATCTTCTAAGTAGTTTAAAAGCGAAAGTAAAGAAGTTGCTCTTAGATTATGCCTATTGACTTCTAATAAAATTTTTCAATATCTTACATTTTCACTTATGGTTATTATTACAACATTTACTATTTTTAATCTTCAAATATTTTATGAGTTGTATTTTATTCGGATGATTGGATTTCGAGCAGGAAATCACATTTCTTCTCTATATCAAACAACATTACTTTTCCTTGTATTCTTTAGTGTTATCGGAAATGGTGTTTAACATTACAGAAGATCAATTCCGTATAGTCTTTGACTACGATAGTTTTAATTTCTGATAACAGAACTTTAAATCCTTGTCTGAAAATTCTGTTACTAAATGCAGTCGAACTAATTAAGGATTGCAAGTCAATATTCTTACCAATATATTATTATTCTGAATAAGACATTGTTTCGACAATTTCAGAAGGCAATAAAAGATTCCATCGTCATATGGTTACAACGATTTACTCCCATCCAGACAAATTCTAGTCACGTGGTAAGAAGATTCAACCGGCGTCCTGGCATAGGGATAGTCTTCTCCGTGATCTGGGCGTCCTGGGTTCAAGTCCCGGTTCGAACATATTTGGTTCTTCTTCTGCGTTCTATCTGTAAGATGTGAGAATGTGCCCCCTTGTAAAAAGGGGTTATGCAAGCGATTGTGACCCATGAAGTAGCTAAGTCGTACTCTTGGCCCTAGCTGGTACTACTGAAAAAACAACAGACGCTCACTCGGCTTAAATCGCTGACAGATAACTGTCAGCGGGCTTGTAAAGTGCCATAAGTCACAGCACAATAGCAACAGAAGATTCACAACATTAATTTTCGGTTTAAGAACCATACTTTTTTCAAAATATTAAACAACATTACTGTTGCTTGTATTCTTTAATATAATCCAAAATGGTGTTTAACATTACAGAAGTTTGGTTCTGTATGACCTTTGACTGGGACGCTGTTAATTTCTGATTACAGAAATTTAAATCCTTGTCTAATAATTAGGTTTCTGAATGCAATCGTGAGCTAAGAAGATTCACTCCATTAACTGATAGGCAAAGAAGCACATTTTCTTCAAAATATTAAACAACATTACTTTTCCTTGTATTCTTGAATATAATCTGAAATGGCGTTTGATATACAGAAGTTTAGAATCGTGTGGCCTTTGGCTGGAACGATGTTAAATCCTTGTAATGACAACTGTATTTCTGAATTCAGTCAAACCATTGAATGTTTGTAAGTCATTATTCTTACCAATATATTATTCTGCGTAAGACATTGTATCGTCTATTACAAAAAGCGACGAAAGTTTCCATCATTATATGGTCATGATCAACTCGCCTCCAGAAAAATTCTAATTGCGTGATAAAAAGATTCACAGCATTGGTTGACAGACAAAGAACCACATTTTTTCAATATATTGAACAATATTGCCTTTGCTTACATTTTTGAATGTATTCCGGAATTATGGTGTTTAATGTTACAATAGTCCCGTAAGGCCATTGGCTGGGATGATGTTAATTTATGAATATAGAAGTTTAAATCCTTGCCTAATAACTGTGTTTCTGAATTCAGTCGAACCATTGAATGTTTATAAATCAATATTCTTAAAAATATATAATTCTGTGTAAGACATTGTATCGACTATTACGAAAAGCGGCGAAAGTTTCCATCATCATATGGTCTCAATGATCAACTCGCCTCCAGAAAAATTCTACTTGCGTGGTAAGAAGATTCACAGTATTGATTGACAGACAAAGAACCACACTTTTATTTCAAAATATTAAACAACATTACTATTGCTTGCATCTTATAAAGCAATTAAAAATGGTGTTCAATATTGCAAAAGTTTAGTTCCTTGCCTGGCAACTGTATTCCTGAATGCAGGTGAACCAATGAATCTTTGTAGTCACTATTCCAACTAGTGCATTACTTTATAAAAAACATCGCTTTCTATGTTAATTCATCAGGGAATAACCGATGGTGTTTAATATTACAATAATTTAGTTCCTTGCCTAGCAATTGCACTCCTGAATGCTGGTGAACCAATGAAACATTTGACAGTCAATATTCTAATTAATATATTATTTTATAAAATACATCGGTTTTTATATTCACTTTCTTTCTTTGTTAAAGTTTACTTGCTTTTTCTCCCTTTTAAATTTAAAGTACTATATTGACAACAATTTTGCATCATCTAATTTGTTTTTCATTCTTTCTACTTTGCCTTTAGTAGCAATTTTAAGTACTAATTATTCACTTCTGGTTCCTTCCAGGTGAGTGCCTCATAATGTTGGGTCGCTCCTCTGACTTGTTTCTGTCCGAAACCAACGCCTACGATCTCGAGGAGGAGGCAAGTCTCGAGCAAATGGTCGAGGCGGTGGTCATTCTTGTCATCTGCGTCTCCATCGTGATCACCAATGTGCTCATCATCTGGGCAGTGTCCACCTCGCCCAACCCGAAGGAGGCCATCGACCTGTACGTGCTCTCGGTGGCCGTGGCGGACCTGATGTGCGGAGTACTCATCGTCCCGCTCTCTATCTACCCTGCTTTCGTGCAAGAATGGGTCAGTATCTGCCTTTCATTAAGGAGCATTCTTTGTTGTGAATGAGAAACCCTTATTATCTACTGAGTTTTCTAAATGCGGGTGTGGGTTCAGTTAAAGCTATCTTAAAACTGCAGGTTAATGACCTAGCGCAGTAAACTGATTGGCAAGAGATTTGACTTATTTGATAATTGCACATAAATTATTTTGAATGAATCTCATAAATATTTTTGTAAAGAAAATTTAATCTTATCAGTTTCTACTTAGATGCTATTCATAATTTTGTATTGGCGCATTTCTTGAATTTCTTGATCTTTTTGTGGTAACCTGTTAAAATAATGCAGATATTGCAAAAATACAGATAAATTTATTTTTATGAAGCATGTTCGATATGTATCATGAGAGTTCTTAAAATATTATTTAATTATCATCATTTATGTAATTTAACATTCTGCGTGACAATCAAAGGAATTTTAAATTAAATTCAATACATTGTTGGGATGGTGCTCTTAGCGTTCAGTAAAACGTTCTTATTTATTTGAAGTTCTCCTTTATCTCAGACTCAAAAAAGACGTGATTTCTTTTGATATGACTACGTTTTTCGCAAATCTTTTGAAAAATATTACATAATGTTTACATTTTTGAATTTTTGCAAAATATAGTTCAAATAAAACTCTTATAAAATAAAAACATATCAACTGAAGCCAAGAACCTTTTGAAAATTTGAAGAAATATAGTAGTTTTAGCTAAAAAGAAGTATACAGCAAAAACTTTCTAGTTTAAAAGTTTAACAAATGATTTGGTCATATTTGTACTCATAATTTATGAAATATATTACCTAGTTCCTCAACAAAGAAATAAAATCTGTTTTTATCCATTCTTTGAATACTGGAGTTCGATTTATAAATGACAGGTAATTATAAATTGTTCATTGTGAGACATTATAACTATTTAACAATCTTTTAAAAAGAACATATTGTTTACTGCATAATTCAGAAAATACTAAGCAAGTATTTCGCTACATTTATGAATTATTAAAACAAATTTTAAAGCACAAACAGAAAAGGAGTTAAAGACAGATTTATTATAATCCTCGTTGCTTTAATTTTCATGCGAAGATTTAATTTATTTTATACTAGCCGCCTTTGACGACCAGCCGGTTCGCCAGTATTACCGCTAGCTACAATTTTCAATTATATATTTTAAGTAACTGGTCTCTTAAAGGATTCTCAAACAAGACATTTTTAATCTTCAAATTTTGATAGTCATACCAAACTTATACTATTTAGATCGTTTCGTTCAATTTAGTATATATATTTTGCTAATTTGTTGCCATTTCCGGTAAAACTTCAACTTTAATTTAAAATGTAAATGACGAAATTGCAATTAATATAAAGATATTTTTAAATAAAACCAAGCGCTTTATTTTATTTATCATCTTTATTGTTATTAATTAATTATTATTATTATTGAATATGAGTATTGCAAACAGAATCGCTCGGGATTTAAGTATTATGTGAACTACAAAATATTTTTCATAATTTCATCTCAAAGAATAATTCAACAAAAACTTCTCAGATTCAGCATAAAATTCAGTTTTTAGTTTTGCTTTCAAAAGGATTGAAATGAAATCAATAATATTTTGTTCCTGCTTATAAATATATTTCAAAAATTATGAAGTCTAAATTTAATGCAGTAAAGTATCATATTCTGATAAATATTCTGGACACACCAAATTTTAAATAAATGAATGAATTTTTCTATTTTCCACGATCAACTAAGACTTATTTATGAAGTTTTAAATGTTAAAAATTTAGAAAAACTCACCATTTTCATAATCTTAGGCCGATTAATCTTGAGAAACCTGCGCGCCTATTGGCGTATTTTCTTTGAAGCGATCGATGGAAAATCTAAAATTATCCTTTTTTTATTGAATAGTGATATTCAAATCTTCATAAATCAGTCAGTTTAAGTGATTAGAAATTGACTCTTAAAAGTCAGTGATTTAGTTGATTGGAAATTAATTCTATGACCACCATAAAATCTGTGCTTTCTCTTGTGGTGTATGCATTCTCCTTAATATCCGCTCGAATAAAACATCACATACAAAAGTACTACATAGAACAAACACATCAAAAGTAAACTTAACATTTCAATAGTTGTCAAAAACAAAAGAGAGAAAAATGCAATTAATAAGCAGACGATATTTAGAAGAGTACAGATATTTAGACTGGAAAATGAAATTATCTGAAATTAAAAACAAATTGATTATCAAATTTCATATTTTATATTATGTGATTTATTATTCAACAGCCTTCAGTCAACCAATTACAAAATTCTATGAACTATGAAATAATATCCACTCATAAAAACCAGATATATTTGCTGTTGCCATTTTGAAACCAGCACCATAAAAATACATTCAAAATTCTTGTTTATTCACATTTACTTTCATATAATTTTGTAAAATATTTATTTAAAATTAGAAATTCCCGATATGAAAGCAAGCAATGATTTATGAATGATAAGTAATACATAGTTTATAATCCCTTAACAATGTTCGAACTTTCTGAAACAATTGACAAAAATTCGAACATGATGGCAATTAATCTTGTAACGAGATGGACTGAAGATAATAAAATACCGCAATGAAAAGGTTAAATTGATGATGTAATGTGCGTGCTAATGAATAAAAAGAAGGAAATTACTGATAAAAATGGAACTTAAACTTGTATGAAAATAATACATATTCCCATTAATTGTAGCATAATTATTAGTTTCTCTAATAATGAAAATATTTTTAGATTTTTCCTTAAATTGTTTTGAGTAGTATCAAACAATGACAGGAAATATTAAGTCTTCGATCCAGTTATACAATCCAGTTATACAGTTATACAATCAGTCTGTTACCTATGTATAAAAGTGCCCACCGATATTGGTACGATATCTTCACGGTATTATTCAGTGTTCAGAATATCGAACAATATCGTAAAGGTATAGTACAAAATTTTGTGCTAATAGGGATCTTGACGAATCCCCACGTTTCAGGTGCCGTGGGGATAAAAAAAAAAACCCTCTAATATATATAGTTACAAAATATATAAAATACTAAAATATATTTTTGAGATATATATTTGATATTTGTGTAAACATACAAAAACGTTTTAAACCACATAGAAGAAATTTGGTATATCGATTTTCATGAGATTTGTAGATTTTCGTTAGAATTTTGAGCGAAATTCATTTATAAGATGTCTGTCTTTCCAGTTACCCGAGTGCAAGTGAACACAATAATTACAAAACATAAACAGTTAAACAGATTAAATTTGGCAAAGTTATAGTGTTAAAGTACGTATTCATATCAAATTTTGAAACGTGTTCATCAATAGATAATCTATGTGTCGTTCTGCACATACGCATACAAGTAAACACGATAGTTCAAAAACTCAACGTAAATAAAACTTAGTATATGATCTTGTTACTAAAATTTCAGTTCGTGTGAAATTTTGATTCAATCACTTGAAAAATGGCTTTTGAAATACATATTCAGTTTTCACTGTACTAATGAGAAACTTTGAAAATAAAAATCTGATACTGGTGTCGTTCATGGCTTTACCAAGTTTACTTTTTATTACTATGTATACGAAAAAAACTTAAATAGATAAAATTTATTACAAATATTTAATATATAAAATGTAGATATGTATCAGATTTCACGCCATTTCGTCAAGAGAATGGCCATCTGTCGTTCTATATTTTCACAAGCATGTAAACATGATAACTCAAAAGCACAGTGATTTAAATATATGAAATTTGATATATGATTTTACGATTACATTTGCAGTTCGTGTCAAACTTAGGTTTTCATCGGTCTTAAAAAACACATACAAAATGCACATTCGATTTTCAAATTCGTGTGTATTAGAATCTCAGCGATTAATTGCTAAACATCGCATTCTAATAGCCTCTTTTATTGTATTGTTCACCGATGGCATACGATTAATAGTATCAAAGTAAATATAGTTATTTTAGAGTATGTGAGAAAGTCTCGGTGGCACCACTCCTGATTGATGGTTTGGAATTCCTACCTGATGATTTGTAATTAATTACTGTCATCTTGCTTAGCAACATTCTAACTAACTTCATGCCAAAAGTCATTACATTTTTATAAGAATTTGTGCATTGAACAATTAAAATATATGCATTTTTTTAGAAAGAAATTCCGTAATTCATATATTATCAATAGATTTCTACTTACAAATGTCTTACATTTTCATTTGTGAAATAATTTTAAAATTTGGTGCTTAACCTTTCATTAGAAACATTTAAAGATCGACATAAAATGATAAGTACAAAAATCAAGATAATGAATAACTTTTTTTGTTTTATAAAGAATGAAATAAATAGATTCATAAAAATTATTTTCTCTCAGAATTGAAAGGACTAATAAATCAGACTGCGTTTTTGTTTAATAATGTACATTATTATTGGTTTATATATCACTTTCTTTCTACAGGAACATAATTTATATGTTTTTCTTTCTGCAGGTTTACGGAGACTTGGCATGCCGGTTAACAGGGTTCTTGGGACTGACCCTTTGGTCGGTCTGCCTGTACACTTTCATGTGGATATCCGTTGATCGATACCTGGCAATACGAAAGCCCCTACGTTACGATGTCATACAGACACGCACCAGATGCCAGTGTTGGATGGTATTTACTTGGCTAACCTCCCTGTTCCTCTGCAGCCCACCCTTACTAGGGTTCTCCAAGGGGCGCTTCTACGGTGATGGCTACATCTGCATGCTGGATCTCGGAAACATGATACCTTACAGTATCACCTTAGCTGTACTCGTGCTTGCGCCAAGTATACTGACTATCGGTTACACCTACTTTTATATTCTAAGCACCATGTACAAGCTGAGGAAATGCCTGACGAAGGAGGAACGCGAATATGCTACAGCCGTCAGCGAGAACCTGTCCAACCCTGATCACTTGATGTCCTTCGTCCTGATCTTACTTTTCTGGATTACGTGGATGCCGTGGTTCTGCTTTCGAATCTATGAACAAGTTTCACAGACCACGGAGGAATACCACGCCTTGCACTTCTGGCTTCTGTGGCTGGGTATAACGGACTGCATATGGAAATTTTTCGTTTATCTTACCATGAGTCCTAAATTCCGACTCAGTCTTAAGAGACTGTGTTTTTCCATGTGTTGTCGTGCTCCTACCAGGCAACCCCTTATCGTTTAATACATTTTATTGTTGTTGTTGTTGTTCCCTGTGGCATGCAACCTATATTGAATATTGGGTCGGCCAAGCTGCTGAAGCATGTTGTCCCGAGAGACATCTCGGAGTATATGAGGTTTTTAGACATGACAGAAGTGGTGCTTTTTTCCCCGGTTAGTAGTTTCGATGTTTGTTAGGTTGTGTCAAAGTTGGAAGGTGTTAGATTAGATTAATACGCAAAGCTATTCCGACCCAAAATATTCATAAAAATATACCGAGTATTACTTTTTGCGTTCTTGAAAAATGGATATTTTAGTTTTTGAAAAAGTTTTTTTCTAATTATAAACATCAGCAAGGGAGGAAATAATCTCAGAATCTAATTTTGGGATAATTTATGCATAAAAATGAAATCAATCGTATTCATCCTTCTGCAGATAAACTGTTTAGAAAAAGATCTTATTCGTTAAAAAAAATATGGCGTTAAACAGTTGCAATACGAATACATGCATCAATACTTTAATGAAAACTTGAGTAAGTTAATAATAATTTCCTCAACATTACTCCTTTTTAAAAGTGTTGGACAATTTTTATAAGCACAAAAACAGATCAAATTTCCTTTATTAAAATGCCAGTTTAATTATTTCATGTTTGATATAATTCCATGTGGAGAAATTATGGGAGAGAGTCCTATAATTTCTTTTATATAATTTCTTCTGAATTAAAATAAATTCCCCATGAACCATTTTCCACAGTGACTTTTATATTTGATTTCTTTATTATGAACAAAATATTCTACTGATTATTCATAAAGAATTAAATATTTTTTCCGTAGTTCAATATGATGATTCCTAGGATACAGAAATTGTTGTTGAATTGTAGATGTTATGGTCAATGTGGATAATCGGTTATTTTTAATACTCACCGGTCATTAATAATAACCAACCTGTTAGTATTAATAATGACCGGTTAGTATTAAAAATAACCGATATTCACATTGATCATATCATAGACACCAGATCGCACGCGTGCAGTGTTTGATCATCCTCGAGTTATGGTCCATAGATAGAAAAATCAGGAGGATGGACTTTTTCTTCATTCAGGAGTTGGAGTGACCATGACTTTTCATTTCCTTTCTATGATTAATTTGCCCAAGTGTGGGACATTAAAAGAGTATGTAAACAAAGCATAATATAAAGAAAGCATTGGTTGTACTATTCCATTAGATATTTTGGGGTATCAAATATAATTTTGTCTGAAAACTATTTTATTTTGGACTGCATTAACTTTGTAACATTTCCATCTATTCTTCATTTTAGAAATCAAAATATTTTGGCAGAAAATTGCAGTGTAAAAGTTGATTTGATTTGCAGAAGGATTTATATGTTTTAATATTGCATTTGGTAAAATAATACATTTAAAATCTGAAAGTTAATTACTGAGGCCAAATCTTAATCTTGCACAACTGTTATGCATTTAAAGATATTCTAAAATTATTGATCTTTACTAAGAAGTTAATAATGATAATGATGTAGAATATACAGGCTTCATTTTACAAGGAATGTGCAAAAAAGTAATACTCAGTGATGCCCTCATTTAAGGGACATATTGTGTTGCCTGGATTGATGTTGTATTGTGATGTGTCAATAGCCTTAGTCATTGCAAAGTATTCAACGACAATTCCAGTTTTATACATTCGCATATATAGTTCTTATATTTCTTATTCGTTTTTGACTGGACATTGTAATTTTGATAAAGTCATATATTGTTTTTCGGCTAGGAAAAAAAAAAGGGAATTTTTTAACCTAACATAGGATAAATATTTAAAGTATTCTGTGAGCAAAATTTTGAATTTCAGCTCTTTTCATTACTGTTCGGAGATAAAGGTCTTCCAAGTCGAAATTAGAACACTTTTTCAGACTTAAGCAGTTTTTACTATGGCTTAAATGGAAAAGAATTAGTTATGTTGTTATACATCGTTAGACTATGTCATAATTTGATCGTTCATGTTAAAATACAGGATAATTCAAAATGAATATAGCTATTACAAATGGCTATAACTATTTAAT
>JAPMOR010114617.1:578044-598248 GCA_026543865.1 Argiope aurantia
CTCTAAGATAGTACCAAAGTTCAATAGTCTTTGAGATTGTAATTGAAATCATTTTTATTTGAGTTTTACATTTAGTTTTATTTTATTTGTAAATTAAAAATATTATGATGAAACATTTAAATATTAACATTAAAGGTAAATCTTGATTAAAATTACTGTGGAATGATGGATAATTTCACCATTTATAAGTCGCCATTTGAAATTTTTTCATCATCGTAAAATATTGATGCGATAAAAAAGACATTCATGGAACACTTCATTTATGATCTATCGATTGGAAGATCTTGTCACAGAACTTGAATGCATTTGTAGAAGGCTCTATTATATGATACATTTATTTTTTCTGAGCTAGATTTCGTACTATGCTGGAGAAAAAAAAAAGAAAGAAATTTTTAAAGAAACTAGAAATTTATATTTTGCAGACAGTTTTTTTTTACATTGATTTCGTATTCAAATCCAGACATAGATTTTCTGAAGTTTAAACGAAATCTAGAGCTTTCGGTAGGATTGTAGAGGTTTATACGTAAATCCGTGCAAAGTACAGAAAAAAATCGAGCTAAGCCTAAATTAGATAGAATTATTACATGCAAACAATCAAATCATCATCTCATCAATGACAATCTTATTTCACTTTAAAACAGGGATTTTTAATTCCCAAATAGAAAATTTAGCTAAGCAAAAGCATTAGACGAAAAAAAAAATTCTTTTAGAAATATATTGCCAACGGCTTTAGTAAATTAAAGAAATCATTTGATGCTCAAATTATCTTAGCTTGTAAATCAAGCTCATGATTAAAATTTCGTATTTCAAAATTCATTATTTTTTATAGATTCCTCGGTACTAGAAATTTTGTATCTAGAAGTTAATTAGATGATACTAAAAAAATATATGTCATAGATTAAACAATTAAGAAGAAAGAATAAAATTAAATTAAATGCACATATTTCTCTATTTATTAAAGATTTATTAAGCAAACGATTAATTCAAATCGTAATAATTTGAGAACGAATATTGACATTTACAATCTAATACATAAGTTCTGCTACCGCATCGGAAGCCACGGATTTTGTATTATTTTATCCAAAGAAGGTGATTTTTCGATAGAAACTGTACAATTTAATTTCATATCATAAATAAAATTAAGTTTTTTTCGCCGCTATAAGACGGTTTTTATTTTTACGTGAGCAGTATCACTTCGCAATTCAGGTTTGAGAATTAAAATAATTTAATGTATTTCCTTAACTTAAAATATTTTTATTACACAAACACAGCATATTTAAAGAGAAAAACATTTTAACTGCTATGTAATCAATTAATTTCAATTTTCGGGGGTTTTAACCCCTTCTCACTAGACTGTATCTCAGCTCTAAATGATTGTTGATATTTTACAAGCAAGGGGGAGCAAACTATTCTTAATAATGAAAAGTGTGAATCCTTTGAGTGGAGCTCGCGGATTCGTCACAGATTTAGTAAATAGGAGCTACATTTTATAACTGAAATGATAAAATGTCAATGGATTTGAAGACATGAGTCTTTTACTGTAGAAAACTTGTACATTTTGAAATAATGCTATTTATAAGTGAATTTTAATTATGAAAAATATTTTTAATTACCATATTACTCATAAAAATAAGAATTATGAAATATTAAAATTATGAAATTATGATTTTTCTGTTAGTTTTATATATGAAAAAGTATACAGAAAGCATTTTCAGATTGCACAAGCTAAATAAATTTAAGATATTTGTGAATCTTTTACAAAATTGCAGTTTCTTGGTTTCATTTCAACTTTCAGACTACAAACTGTTCAAACAACAAATGACAAACATCTCAGAATACATCTTTTGAATTCTTATTTGAATATAAATATTACATTTGAGCAAAAAATAATAATTGCTTATTAATATACAAATAATATTAATTTACATAATGTCACTTCATAATATTTCCTATCATGAGAAGTTTTGCATGCAATTATTTTTTTCCGAACTAAGTTTAGTCAGTTTATAAATTTTGAAGATACAGATAATTTATCTTGAAATAAAGTAATTAATCCTTTTTCAAACTTCATACCAATCATACAAATTTGAATTTGAAATTACCAATGAACTAACTTATTTCAAATAAATATTTTTTATTCTGTTTATAATCTTTAGTTTTAGAAAAACATCGTATTACTAAATACTGCTCAGGTAAAATCTTTTATTTTATTCAGTTTTGTTGGCATTCATTATTTCTGTTTGCAAAAAAAATCACAAGAATTTAGAAAAGAAATTCAGTAATTCCGCATCAGAAAGTTCTTGTTGAATTCGCATCCAAAATAGCTAAGAATGGCGAGGTATTAAAAAGAAGTTCAGTTTGGAGATACGGTTCGTTAGGTACTACCGAAAACTTCTTGCAGTTTTAACGGTGGTTGGAGCGTTCAACTTTTCCAAAAGTTCTATCTAACAGTGCACTAGCTTGATTCTTTTTTTAAAGGTTAAAAAAAGAGCTCTATATATTTATAAAAACGTTCTGCAGTTGTTTTCAAATTAAGATTGCTTTGTCTTTAAACCAAGATATATAAGGCAACGATTTGGAATGATTATGTCAAATCGTTTGGCAAAAATCGAGACAAAACAAATTGTGTTTTGTGATTTGATTTTTATCACAACTTTTAATTCTTTAAACTTTAAAGTTATTAAGTTAAAATATTTAGTATATAATTTATTTTTAGTTATCAATAGAATGAGTTTCAGGAGTACAAATATTAATTTAATTAACACTTTTTGTTCCAGTGTAAAAAGAAAAAAATGTAGTATAGTTTGTAAACTTTATATATATCTATATATATATATGTGGAATGTGTTCGCGTTGAATGTATTGTGCTCAATATTGGTCTCATATTTAATGTAATATATACATGTATACTTTGTGTATTTGTGTTGTTACGTGTTGCTTCGCCTTGAAAAAATTATATATATTGCGCAAAATCCTGAATTGTGTGCAACGAAGCTATGAAATATGTAACACAAATTGTTAGAAACGATTTAAATAAAAATTCATTTGAAAGAAAGCTATTCTGTAAGAAATTTCAAAAAATTCTGAAGAAAGAATGGAATAAAAAAATAATAATAAAATCAAAATTAACCAGTATTTTTTAATCATTTCCTTTAATTTCACGATAAAAAATCGAGAAATAATTTCAGGTTTCATTCTTATTAAAATCATACTTTTAAACTCAATTAACTGAAAAATTATTTTTATTTCAATAGAAATATTCTAAATTTTCACAGTAAATATTTTTATGTTTATATTATTAAGATTTTCATAAATGAAAGAAATGTAGGATTTATATGCTAAGCGTTTTCGAATAATTGTGTATTGAATTTTAAATAAACTTCTAAATTAATAGAATTTTTTTATTATTAAAATGGAAAATAGAAAAATAATCAAAAATTGTTCTTTAAAATTTAAGATTATTTAAAATTGTAAGATTAATTCATATGTTTATAATTAAATTTAAAAAATATAGAATATGAGTTTAATTTATTTTTTCTAAAAATAATTTGTATCTACGGAGAATTTTAAAGTAGAACGACAAACATTTTTGTGCAGTTCTCAGTTGTAATTTTTTTAAATTTGCTAAATTTTATAAATTATTAAAAAGAAGTAAAATTCCTTGATTTAGGTTTGCTCTTCAGAATTTTTTATAAAATTTCTCAAGAGTATACATAATACTTTACATTCTTTTTTTAAAAATGCATATGAGTATGGAAGATAATATCCTTCATTACTTGAAAATAATCCATGAAATTTTAATTAACGATTGGTTATATATTTTTTTGAAAAGTCAAAAAATATGTAATATGAAAAAAGTTTAAATATAAATTAATTCTAATCTGTATTAGCTAGTACGATGTTTAGTAAAACAGGAAAAGTATACAGCATGCTATGTTTTTCCTGATACAAATGTTCCAAACCTCTAGTGTAAATATATGAAAAAATGAATTTCATTTGAAACCATAAATAAATAAATGCTGTTCATACTACTTATATTTCTGTTAATTTCGACTAAATTTTTTTAATTTATAATTCAGAATTTCGTTAATTTTTTTTATTTATCTCTTTTCTCAGATTTTAACACTTTTATAAATGCAGTCTAAATGAAGAACCATCGAATACAAATGCTAAGCTTATTGGTGAAAAAAATATTATCAAAATTATATTTCAAAAAGTTACCATCCCTAATATCATTCTTATAGTACACAAGTTTATTTTCTAATTTTTTTTTGCTTCTTAGTTCTTTTTCTCGAACAAACAGCCTTAAAAATATTTTTATATTCGATATTATCTTTTATGTCAGTTCTTTATACAGAAGATATCACTTATCACCTGTTTCCAAGGCAATATTGTATTGAAATTATATTTTACTTTATCTTGTATTTCTTTATCTGTTCTTAATATGTTAAAAATAAATTAAATTTTGAACATTTTTACTAAATAGAATCACAGTGTGTAACTTATGGATTAACTGTGTATAATATTGAATGTTATGCTGCTATTTTGTGAAGTGTAGCTAATCGTTTGCAACTAAAATGATAACATAACTCGTCATATTGTAGAATTATATCAAAAACAATCTGAAGTAATGCCACTTGATACAATGAATATTATGTGTAGTTAAAGTCAATAAAAGTTTTGCATTTAAAATATAAAGAAAGGAAATAAAAATTGTAATTATCAAAACATTTTTTAATGAAACTGTTTAATAGTAGTTAAAAAGAATGTTATAAGAATAGGTTCTTTTGTTTAAAAAAATTCATCCGAATAATTCTTTGACGAATAATTTTAAATATCTCAATTTGGTCGACAATTTTTGAATGCATTCCTAATTCTAAAACTTATAGTATAGAGGCTATTTGCATATATTTATTTAATATTTTAAGCGGAAAATACAAGTTATCCTTAAGAAACAAAATTTATCCAAAATGACTTTTGTATATAATTATCGTACAGAAGATAAATTAGTGCTGTCTTTCAAAAAAATATTGATATTTAATTGAACAAGAACACTATGAGAAGCATGAAATCAATAATTAGTGAACACTGCTTGTTGTGATCACATTGGATCCAAGTCAAAGTGATCATACAAATTATCAATATGCCCAAAATGATTTAAAAATAATACAATTCCATAAAAAAAATCCATCCTCTCACCTTAAAAAAAATGCACATTCCGTCATTTGTATTATTCATTCATTTTAATTAGAAATCGATTCATTCATTTTATTAAAAAATCGATACAATATAAAATATTCTTGTATATTTAATTTTTTATATTTTACAAAAAATTTATCGATATTGTTGAGGTATCAAAGTTCGTTGAATAAATCTTTCACGTGAATAATGTTCAGCAAAAGATTCAGCATGGTTCAATATGAAACTAGACTTCTTAAGTACCGAAAAGTTTGCAGAATGTCATGGATTCATGGTGATTATTCTTCCAGCGCAGTCTTCACTATCAATGTCTCCAAAAGCTGTATACCATTATTTCTTCGATTAATCCGTGCATAATTAATTGTTCCTTCTGTAGTTTTTAATTATCTCTCAATGTATGCTAAAATTGGATCAAGTCTCATAATTTTCTTCTGGACGGTTCTGCTGAATTTTCAAACAATCAGGGTCATCCTCTTAATCAATCCGAATATAAATTCTATGCCATACTGCTTAGACACAGAAATTGGCATCTATGCATGAATTGTTGATTACTAGTACCAGAGGACATATTTAGGTATGGGAGATCCATTGCTGGCCGTTTCTATCAGTTCAATCAATTGCACGTGGCATCTGTGATCACAACAAGTGGTAGCTCCTGTATTTAACGGCAGAATAAATCTACAGTCTAATTGACAGCATACAGAAAAAAAAAATTAAAAAGTGTATTTAAAAAAATTAACATTTTAAGATTAACATTCTTCAAACATTTCTAAGATCTTTAATTTTAAGATCTAACTGGAAGAACTATTATAATAAATTATATTATCATTCGGCCTGTGGATTACATAGTTAAATTAATATTCATTTATTCATGTGGCTTATTACTAAAGATGATTTGATGCCCAAAATTCAATTTGTGTAGTATATAGATAACAATAACACAAACAAGATCTGAAGTAGCATGCATGTCAATCAATTTTTGTACTGTTTGTTGTCTATGACAATATGATGTGCCTGATATTTTTGTGAGTCAATATTTTATACAGCAAGCACCGTTATTATACACATTACATTGCTTGCTATATCATATAAATAAGTTACCATCTAACTGCTTTTAGGTGAAAGTTTCCTTCAAGTTAAATCTTGCAATGCTCCTAATTTTAAATTGCCTGTTTTTTTGTGTGTGTGTGTATGTTTGATAAAGTCCAGAAGAACACGAATAAATTATTTCTAATACCAGCTAAACAGTTAATTAAGACTGTATTGTTAAAATTATAAATATTCTTATACATTCAAAACATTTTATGGACGGAAACAATCCAACTGATTGATGAAATATTTTTCCTTGGGTTGTTAGATGGTGACCTTTGGTGTTAGTGTGTAACATTTGTCATTATTTTAAAAGGAATGTCTTTTGATAAATTTGGAGATGATTCGAAAATTTCTTGTATTGTTCTTGGTAGTATCATTGTTTGAAGCATTTTTGTGAATAAAATAGGATTCAAGTCATATGTAGTCATTGCAGTATATTTGATTGAATCAATGTTAAATGTTTTAAAAATACTATTGAGAATTCTATCATTTTCAGTTCACCATGATTTTTCTCAACTTTGAAGTAACATATTGTTAATATCACCTGATCCAAGCAAGTTGTATGCAACTCCTTTTAAATATCTAAATATTTAGGTATGTGAATACTTCTCTGTGAATATGATTCTTCAAAAATTTCCATTGCCAGAAGTCGCATGGAGTGAGATCAGGTGAGTTATGAGGCCAGATGGTTAAAAAAGAAATACTGATTACTCAAGTATTGACGAAATTTCGCCTTAGATCTGTAGAGTAAAAATTTTCAATTAATTAACCGTCTTAATAACTGAAATTCCATTTGTAGAACAACTTGGATGTTAACGTACAACAAAACCAAATAACAGTTACGAGGAAACAAACAATTATTTATAAGGCTATTTAAGTGCATATAAAAATTATTTATTGTAATATCGGGAATTAAATCCTAAATTAAAGGATATTTTTCTAAGTATAACAATTTAACTGAACTTTTATTTATTCTAAAAACAATAATTCCTTACAAAAAATAATAATAATCTGTTAGTTTTATTGATTAATTATTTTTTTATGTAATGACTGCATATGATATGTATTCAAAAGTATTTCTTAAAGAATTATCAGTTTAATGAAATGTGAAACTTACAAATGATTCATATAGTTAAATGGATAGCAAATTGAAAATTGAATTAATACAATGTTTAAATCGATAATAATGTTAAAATAAATCACCAGTTGGATGTGCACTATTATAATAAAAGTATGAAAACTATTTTTATTGTCTGTTCATTTTCTGTATATATTAATGTTAGAAATAATTTTAAAAAATCGGTTAATAAAACATTAATAAAAAGTAGAATAAAAAAGAGATTCAAATGCAATATACAAAAAAGAGAATGATATATTAAAATTAAAAATTAGTATTCATGAAACAATTAATTTAAAATGAAAGTTAATTTATTTGTAATACAAAGAGAATTATTGCACGGTATGCAATTAATTAAATGAATATTTTTACCACTTTATCATAATAGTATAGTTTTATTGTATTGCAAAAATACATAAAAGAAAAGTTATTACTTTAAGTTGCCGAGTTGGAACTAATAAGGGTAGGGAAAAAACGACTTGATAAGCATAATTTATCTATAATTAAATAGAAATATAAATTTTAAATAAGAAAGTTAGTATAAGTATAAAAAAATATATAAAACAAGCAAATAAATAAAGATAACGTATTTAGCTCAAGAGTAAATAAAAAAAAAAACACCTAATTTTGAAAAAATATTTAATTTTTATTACTTTTAGAATATTTAAAAACAGGTAAGTAATAAAAAAAAGGAAATAACTGCAGAAATTTTTAAATCCATATTTACATCATTTTCGGAAAAAATTCAAATCGAAAAGTCCAGGTAAGTACTTTTGTATCTGTCCGAATTAATGAAAAGAAGAAAAAAATTATAAGACGTTAGAATAATTTTTTTTCTTTATTCAGCACATTACAAAATTAATTGCAGCACGATCGTTCTGAAGTAAATAAATAAACTTCTGAAATAAATAAATAAACTTCTCATGATCAACAGAATTCTGTACTCTAGTTAAAATTCTTAGATTTGTTAAAATTAAGGATGCATTAATTCGAATATTAATATCTATATAATCCAGATTAATGAAAACAATTTTTTTTTCAAAGAGAAGAAAAATAAAGCATTTCTCCAAGTGATATTTTTTTCGCTATTATCAAACACAAATACTTTATTTAACTTCAATTTGAATTTGAACAATTTCCAAAACATCAAAAAACTAGATTAATTATTTCCAAAATTATTTTTAAAATTAAAAAAATTCAACTTTCAGAATTTCACTTTCTTGATATTTAGAAAACGAACATTTGACAATTATGAAAGATTTTTTATTAACTCAATTCCAATATTTTCCTTTTATCTTTCTCATAAAGGAGAAAAAATAAAATTCGAAATGGTACTGCTTATTTTGAATATCAAATGGACTATCCAGAACGGTTCTGATTTAAAATAAGTTTTTTTTAAACTTTAAAGTAAACTGTAGTTCAAACAATATATTTAAATTTCTAAAAAAAAAAAACTCGCCTCACATGTGTTTTTTTTTCGAAACATATAAGACAGACACTGTATTTTAACAAACTTTCTCCGTTCCTTCTAGAAATTTCTTAAAATAATACTAATTTCAGAAAATACGCTCATGATATCGTTAGTCCCAATGGGAAAGAGAAATTGTCAGAACAATCTCAATTTTTCGATATTCTCATTCCCACTTTCTAGAACATTACGGGCTATAAAACCTATAAAAAGAACAGTTTTATAATTTAGAAAAAGAGAGGAAGACAGATTTTTTTTCACCTCTTCAAAATCAAGAAAAAAAAGAAAACTATGTGTTTTTTTAAAAATAAAGAATCAGTGTTTTGTTTTTCCTTGTAGGAGTAATTTTACATTTCAAGCAGAATATTTTTCAAACCGTCATAATTGACCATTTACCAGCGTGCTCAAAATTTGTCAACAAGACCTATAATTATACATATAATTTATCAATGTCATTCTAAAGCTATATTTTTTTTATTTAATATAGATTATATTCGTGTTTTAAATCAATTTTCTGTAGTCCTAGAGGGAAAGAAAACTCATTATAAAATAAAAATAATGTGGAGTTACAGCTATGAAAGAAATATCTTAAAAATGCTTGCACTTTAAAATGTATAATAAATTGTTTTCTGGTCAAAGGAAGCAACACACAGTCAGTCAAAAAAGTATTGTGACACCATACAAGTTCACCATGCAAGTTATCAAAATACATAATTTAGATAAACAATTGAAACAAAAAATAAGAAGTATATTAAATTTTGATAAATTCAAATCAAAGTAATTCAAACAAAATTCATATATTAATGCATTATAATTACAATTGAAAATAAAAGAAATCAATTCAGAAAATCTGCTCAAAAAAGTATTGGGACACTGATTAATAAATGAAGAAAAAAATATAAACGATGATTAATATCCGATTTAGGCGAATCTTGTACTTTATGATTTCTCGCAGTTAGTTTGATATGGATTTGATCAATTTGGGGCAAAATTATCCATCGACTTTTTGCAGAAAATCATCACACATATGTTCAATAGGATAAATATATAACCTATAGAAGAGATTTTAATCACATTAGGGCAGTGATGAAGAACCTATAACTTTCAAATATCTGCAATATGTTTGGGTCTGGTACAATTTAAAACGTCTTGAGATTCTCGTTTTGCTTGCAGTTTATTGCAAATTTCGCTTGAGAACAGCAAGGTAGGCACATTTATGTATTGAATCATCTATAAAACCTATGTTCTGCACATAAGGTTGCAACTTTCATATTTTGCAGTAGATCGCATTTTTTTGTTAATGTGAAATGTATTTATTTCCATCCACAAAAATGAAATTTTCCCAAAATTTCGTTGGCTGCTTTACGTAAATATTAGCAAATGCCTGTCTAGGTTTTCGATTTACTTTGCTGATGCAGAGCTTTCTCCGATGAATTCTGCCATGATGCTTACGTTTTCTTAAAACAATTTCGGCAGTTTCAAGATTTACAGATTTTCGGAACCTACTTTTGCATTTCAGGGTCAATTTCACTTCGGTAGTTTATGGATTAATATGAGTTTGTCTCACAATCCACCTCTCTTCACGTTCCTTAAATGTTCTTGGACGGTCTGATCATTGTTTTTAGAACCTGTGAATAATATTAAAAACAGCAACATTTACTACGTTTCAAAATATTTTCCTAGACAATGTGTTGTTTGTCCATTTTTCCAATGATGCATTACCAGATTTCATATTAACAGAAATATCTTTATTTTTCGCCTTATTCCATATGCAAGCTTAAATTATAGTGTAAAAAAACGGGGAAGTAAATTAAACTTTTTATTGGTGCACTATATATTTCTTAAATTTCTCATTTCAAAAATGATCAATACTTTTTTGAAAACTGAGAAACGTTTAAATATATTTAAGATGCTAAATCAAATCATAATTCTAAATTAGTAAGAAAATTTTCCTTACATTCTGTGCATCAAATAATATTCTGGTTTTTGTTCCAATGTGATTGATATTTTTACAAATAACTTTATAAATATTATGAATGCCAAGTGTGACAATTCTTTTTTTTTATTATTGACTGAGAGGATTTTTTTTTTATCCATGAACTTTCAGAACAAGATAGTAAAATGAATGTAAACTAATGTACATTACTAAATGCATCATGTAACTCAATGTATTGTATCATTAGCCCCTTATTTGATGAAATCTCACATAATTTACTACAACAGAAAATCAATCTCAGAAATACTTTGAGTTTCTTCTGAACATTTAAATCTTTTCTTATACAAAAATAAATAAATAAAAATAGCTCCAGAATTTTGCACATTTCAACAATTTATAAAATCAAATCAATTAAAACAAGATCAAAAAAGACTTCTAAAGATTTGAAATGCATCAACTTTTTCAGAAATATAAACACTGCCATTTATTGTATTACAACTTTTTAGCAAAGCATAATTGAGTCTTACAGCTCCCATTTGACAAATCAGTGTACTATTGCAATCAGAGATGAACTGCAATTTGATGTATTTCCTATTCATTATTGAAAATTTCAGATAATGATATAAAATTATTTATAAAAAATTGAAACTATGCAAACAGTAGGAAAACGTAATACTAAAATCGGTATTGCAAGATTATAGCAATATCATTTTTTTTGTAATTGTTTGCGATTACAACTACACCTCAAACCTATATTTTGTAATTGGTACCCATGTTAAATTCTTCCTTCTTTCCAGTAAATTCCATTAAGGAATATGCAAATAGCACAATGCAAAATTTATACGATTACGTACAAATCATGGCTACAAAAAATGGAGGAAAATTACACCAAAGTCTTCTATAATAAATATTAAAAAGGTAAAAATATATTTAAATGCTATTAAAAGTTCTCTTTAAAAGTTCCTGCTTCAACACATTGTTATTGAGTTTAACATAAGCTTTTGAAACATTTTTAAATTCTATTTGATTTAAACAGGTAAACAGAAATAATCAATGTTATATGAAATAAGCATGTTATTGAATACAAATGATGAGTAAAATTGATAATAATAAGGTTTTCTGGCCAACAGTTGAAAGATCCCTGCACTGATTATCATGAGAGTATCTGGGGAAATGCATCACCTAAAGAAACAGCAATCATTTCTACAAGTTATTACAGTTTTTTTTAGCCCATTTTAATTACTAACAATGAAATCTTAAACATCTGAAGTACCTTAACATTTAAAATAAATCAATCACCTCAGCTGTTTTCAATGTTCTGCAGTAGAATCACACAATGTTCAGGAAATCCCAAACATTTTAAATTTTGTCAATTTGTATCAGAAAGCACATCTAGATCCTTTTTGTAAGATTATTATAAAAAAATATCACATAGGAGAAGCAAAAGCTTTATTTCAAAATATCACTTTTACATATAGTTCACATTTTAAAAGAAGAAAAAAATCCAGAAAAAATGGCAAAACAAACTGATGTATTATTTAATAAACATATATTAAGGAATTAAAACTTAACAATAATAAAAAAAGTGTGCTCTTTCAACAAAGTATTCATCTGTATGAGCAAAAAAAAAAAAAAAAAAAAAAAAGCAGGTTAAATACAGGGAAAAAATGGACAAAAGAAAAAGAATAAATAAATTTTTCAGAATATATATATAGTCATTTACGAATGCAACTTATGGATATGTTGATTATGAGTATTAATGTTTATGCTATACATAATTGAAATGACAATAAATTAAAGCATTCTTTACAAATTCCAAACACTCAAAACTGATGATAATAATAATAATTAAAAGGTGTAATATGATATAATGAGAAAAATAATGCAAATTGCATCAATTTTTTGGATGTTGTTTTAGATTTCTTTAAACTTCATAGTAAATGATAAAACTTCAAAAAAATTGTCTCAATATCATATATAATTGCATTTTTTATATAAATAAGATGCATTCTGAAAAATTATGCCATATTATTTGCCATTTATTATGCTATATTATTTTTTATGCCAAAATTATGCCATATATGATTGTTTATTCATAATCCTTTTAAATTTAATTGAATAAAATAAGAGAATGATATTTTAACTGGTCTAGAAATATCTATAGTAATGCTAATGAAAGTAACACATCTACAATAATAGGAAATAATCATTGCTAATGATTAACAGATTTCATAGTTACACAAATATTAATAGCAGCTATAAAATATTAAAGAATTTTTATAAAATCTTAGCAAAATCAACTGTTTATATATTTCATAAACAGAATAATAATATATATATTTTACTTTTCAATGAAGAACAGGAAAGATAAATTAAATAATTTTTATTTAAAAAACATTATATGGATACTTATATCACAAGATGATATTGGATCATTTGTAAAATCTAACTAACTTAGTGATCAAATAATGGATATTATCACAGATATTTAAGAATATTTTTGATTTGTTATTTTCTGAACATCATCTGAATTCGAAGATGATTCATTTAATATTCATTATTTCATTCCTTATTTTTTAATTCCTATATGAATGTCTTTTTATCCTTTTCGAAAAATCATTTAGAATAAGGAAAAATATTATTGTTACCCGAAAGTTCTGAATACTTTAAATATCTACATAAAATATTTAACAATTTTTTTGTATAAATTTTTTTAACATCTTTCTGAAATTATTTGCAGATGTGCATACAGTTTCATGACAGTTTCAGACAACTGAAATCAAATTAGATAATTATTATTAAAATCATCATACTATACAGCACCCATTCAATTCAAGGTAAGTACAAAATCCTTATCACAAATATAGTATTTCATATCCTTACTATAGATATTTTGCATAGGTTTTAAGAATCTCTTGCAAAATGCTACTTGAAATATATTTAGCTATAATTTATTTATTGAAAGAAAAATATACAATTATTTGTTTGTTCTTAATACTTTTTCAAGCTCCACGGGCATAAAGAAGCTCATGCGAGAAAAAAAAATGTCAAATGAATTAAGAATTTTCTCTTGATTTTGTAATACAATTAGAAAAATCAGATTACATATGGCATTTGAAAATTTTCATTAAGCCAAGTTTCAAAAGGTGGAAATATAAAATTTTCTTTAAAGGGGAAAAAAAAGATTTTATTAAAGTAAGAGATACAAAATATTTAATAATAAATATAAATTAAAAGAAAGATTAGTACTTGTAAGATTAGTATTCGTCATAGCGACATGCCAATGACGAATAAAAAAAAAGCCATGTTTATTGAAAACAGTGATAAATCCCCAACAATCTTACGTTAGTCATAGCCATAAATTCACCAATGGTATACAGTGAATATACAAATAATGAGAGATTATAACATTTCCTGTTTTGGAATACAAATTTCAACAATTACAGGAAAAGAATATATAAAGAAAAGAATCAAGTTTAAAATGGCTTTCATCATAATTTTTTGTTTCGAAAACATGAAATTTGTTTAGAAGTTTTTATCAAGGAAATATATATTGAGGACCCTAACAAGACAAACTATCTCAATAAATGTTTTATCAAATATATTCTAAAAAAATACAGGCACTAAATATAATGTATCAGATTCAATATATATCTTAATGAATCAAAATAATCAATTTTACAAACTCTGAACATTTTAAATAAATATACTTTAGGTTGACAAAAACTGACACAAAAATTCAGTTTCAGATTTTTCAGTAAATTGAAAGATATAAAGTAAAAATTTGTTATATTTTTATTTCATTTTAATGACATGTAAGGTAAGGGAATATAGATTTCTTACCTTATTATCTAAAAATAAAATTTTAAAATATGAGCTTGCATGATTAATTCATATACAATTTGGATATAGGCCTAATAAGAAAGTGTAAATAATGAAGTAGTTATCAAATTTCAAATAATTGATGCAACAGATATGTTTTATAAATTATAGTAATTCCCATGTCTAACATTAAATAACTGTTTAACTTTAAAATACAAACAAACTCAATTTCAGATCTGCCAATAAATGTTTCTAAACACTGAGATTCTAAAATAACAAAAATAAAATTTTAGAAATGCAGGAAAGACAATAAATCAATGGAGAATAAAAAAAAAAAGCTTTTTTTTTCTTAAGTTCCAAATAAAAATGTAAAATAGCAGACTATAATTTACAATAGATATTTTTATAATCAAATCCACTAAATTAGCAATTTTAATACAAGTTATTTCATAAACAAATCAATTAAATAATTGAACTGCAAAATAATCAAGTAATATTTTATATTTTAAATAAAAGTGTGATTGTTAGTATAGCATATTTTGAAAAAGTAAGATATGCAGATTTTAACTCCAAATATAAAGTAAAATGGTATTAAATATCCAGTAAGTCTAAATATATATATATATAATTAATAATTAAAATTCCAAAAATGAAAAACACATAACATTATTTAAATTATATGTTACAGAAATAATCATTTCTATTCAAATCAATATCAAATCAACTTGTGTCCAATAATTACTTTTGATCAATCTGCTTTCTATCAATCATCTTAAAAATCCATTTTCAGTTTGAAAAAGTATTTAAATCATATGAAAATATTGAATATATATTAAGTAATGCATACAGATAGAAAAAAGCTATTCTGTATCACGAATCAAACATCATTAATACAGAATAGCTCTAGAAGAATGCTATTTTCCCCAAATTATCTCAGATATTTAATAAAAAAGTTTTTATGTTTAAACTACAAGAAATTTTATATAATTAAAGAATTAAATATAAAAAGTTTTTCTTCACAGTATTACTTTAGATGTACAAGTTAAAAAAATATATAAATAAATAAAGACTGCCTGTAACACATAGAAAAGCAAAAATATGTACCACTTAATTTTTTTAAAATTAAATACAAATGAAAGAATTGACAATGATTCCAATACAAAATTTATGAATACATCCTACACCAAAAATAAAAGAAATTAACTAATTTCTTAAAACTGTAAAATGTAAAAGCTAAATAATCATAAATATATGGAAAAAAAAAAAGCAAATAGATATTCTCTTTAATTTTTGATAATTATCATTTCGGTATGTAAGTAATCTTTTTGTCTAATAATGCATGAACTCTTTTAATTAAATAAGAATCATTTGGCACTTACATATTTAAGTATTCTGACTTAATCCAGCCATAAGTAAAGAAATGTTTAAAAAATTTATTCAATTTAAAATTAATTTAAATCAAATGCATTTTAATTCTCATGCAATTCATATTTCATTAAAACTAGTGATACTATCTCTTCCTTTGTACATATAATCTTGGCAGCATTTATTTTATAGATGTACTTTCAAAGAATATTTCAATATCTTTTAAAATAAATCAATTAAATTTAATAAATTGTAATTTACAATAGTTCCTTGAATTTATAATAAAATTAGTTGAAGAGAAGTAAATACTATTTGTTCTTAAAAAAAAAGTCTTTTAAAAAACTGACTTTCTTTTTAATTAAAAGGGAAATGTATGTTTAGCAATGATTAAAACAAGTTCCACTTTCACCAATTTAATCTATAAAGAAAAGACTTCAACAACAAATGTTAAACTGTCAAATAACTTAGAAACATTTTACAAACAGAAATTAATATTTAACTCTAAATGAATTAGTCTAAGTATCTAGAAGCTGATAAGATAAAACAAAAACTATTTTTCAATTTATTACAGAAACTATGAATTAATATTTTTCGTGATAACCCTTGCAAGGAATTGATTTTATAATAATTGTCATCATATGATGGAATTTGATTCCTAATTTTGTAAGAAAATATCAATAAAGTACATCTAATATCAGACCAAAAAAAAAACAATTTTTGGGGGATGCCCTTTCAGTACCACAAACTTTGGAGAAAAAATTAATTATTTTTCACGATTGATCAAATTTATTGAAATACAATGTCTATACATCTGAAATTAAAATCTAGGGATACATAGACATATATAAATATACAACAGAACATATTTCTAATAATTCCTCTTGCAGAAAGAAGGGGCAAAAATTTCAAGACTTCAGTTATATAAAATAGGTGTAAGAAGGGTAAGACATATATATTATTTACATGATTTAAATACTTTTTATTATTTGCAGCATATTATCAAGATCGATGATTAATAATATTACCAAATTAAATATATTCAGTAAATTAAGAGCATTAGCAAAAGTCAATAATTGCATTGAATCCCTAATGACACCAATATGTCATTTTAAATTTATCTGATGAAAAGTTGAAACTATTATATTTCATTGCATATATGGAGTTATGCAGGTGTTGATTCTTTTCCAAGTAGAATTAAGGAATATATATACACACAATGAAAATAAAATACTAAATATTTTTAATGATAAATTTCATTTTATATCATTAACATAAAAATAAATAAAATTTTTGCATGTACAAAATTTAAAAAATAATTCAAATCCCATTAGTTAATTTAAATCTAGTTTTAGATGGTAAAATAGCCATATTTGTTTATATTTAAAATATAATTTAATAATAAAGCCAAATCAAATTTTCACATGAATAATTGGATGCCATTTCAAACACTGTTTACTGATTTTAAATTGGTATAACTGGAAAAAATTGAATGAAATTACCAGTGTTTCCAGACATGCTATTTAATAAACAAAATTTGATCATTTTTTTTAATCCTTCACTCATAACTGGGATTTTTATTTCCATAGAAAAATAATTAAATTTTATTAATAACATCACTCAGAGTTCATGTGGAAGTTATTTACTTCTATTATTATTATCGATCATTTTCTTTATAATGCTTATCAGTGTATTTTAAATTATACAAAATTATACATTTGTTTATTCATATCATTAAAATATGAAAAACTTCCAATGAAAAAATGTAGGTATGTCCCGCAAATAAACAATAGTACTAATAATAAATTCCTAATTCAGCAATTACTCTAATAGGAAAATATATGAATACTCATTTAAACCATGATTAAAGTAATAAGATGAGAATGATGCTGATGATTTAAATATGTACATAAGCTATAAATGAGTTTGTAAATCAAACTGCTACAAAAACATGTACTTATTTTTTCTGAATATGAAACAATTTGATAATGGGAGAAAATCTGGAAAATAGGTAAAATGTCATATTTTCTTTACAAAATAAGTCGAGATACTACCATTAAGACATATAAACACAAATTGCTCTCAAAACTCATGTACATTATTTACAGTATTGTACAAATATGGCTTTGTATAGATTTTTCATCGGATTTGATAACATCACCACCTTTTTTACCAACAACTATTGCAGAATTTCCATAGCAAGAATAAGCATAACTTTTGCGACTATCTCCAATGCTCAAAAAATTCAATGGACGAGATTTATTCATTCTTTCCTTGTAAAGAACTAGTGCAGTATCTTCATACCGTTGCTTGATCTCATACAAAGATTCTGCAACATCTGAGGTCTTTGATTTATTCATTGAAGTATCAGGATAAATCTGAAAATACAATATATTTATAATCATTTAAAATATTTCATTAACACATCTTCATCACACAAGCATTATAATAAAATATATATTATGGGAAAATACAAATATAATATGATGTCTTTTCTTATTAAAAAGCAATACAATGAATTTAGATTAAACTAGTGAAATAGATAAGATTTTTAAAGCCTAATTTTTTTGTCTATATAGAAATTAAAGGAATATATAAGTATGCAAGTGAATCTTACTTTTATGAAAATAGGAGCAATGGTATTATTCATAATTAACAGAATCCTTTGCCATTAATTAACTGAAAATTTTAACTTTCTTATGAAAAAAAGAGCAAAAAATGAAAAACACTTTCAACAAAAATATAATTAAGACGTCCTCCCCCCCCCCAAAAAAAAACAGTTCTATTAACAGCTTTATTAAAATCTTTAGATAAAACAATCTTTTGCTCTATTTAAGATTCTTATCAGTTTCAATTTCAAAATTTACAGTGGAGAATATCAAAACATGCAGAAAATTTTAGAGTTTTTAAATAATTCAATCCTTAGAATAAACGCAGATTTGATGTCTGAAAGAAATATAACTCTGAAAGATATTCTTGATAAAAAATCTGTAATGATAAAAAGTAAAGATAAAAATTTATTTCATTCTGAAAAGATGAAACACAGAGTGATCACAATATTGCAGAAAAACATTATTATTTTGCATACGATTGTTTCTATACATTGTAAAAACATTGCATACATTATTTCGTAATGATTTTTATTTATAGGATACCACTTTATGACTACCATGTACTTCAAGTTTGAATTCCAATTTTTATTATTGAAGAATTCAGATTAAGCAATGAATTCAAAATGGGTTTCAGAATGAGCCCATATGTAAAAGAAAACAAAAGGAATATAAACTTTTAAGTATTTCACAGAGCAAAAACGCAAATTTAAGGTTAAAAAATATAATATTCATTATCCGTTCCAAAAAGAAACCCAGATTTTTAAACAATTCAAGAATTTGTCAAGTACTTTTCTATATCACTTGTCAAATTCAAACTCATTATTTCCCACTTCTACCCATTGTTGAAATGGCTCCTAGATTGTTTTTTTAAAACCATTAATAAGTCTTGTAGCATTTTGTCCTGACTTTTTTTTTTATAAATTTCAATTTTTGGCTTTTCTAGTAGATTTCATTCTTAAGGTAGGGTATATATATATATATATATATGTGTGTGTGTATTCAGAGAGAGTCAGCAGTACTTTGGCTATTAAACAATAAATATAAAATTCAAAGGATGCATTTTCCTGTGAATAATGAATGAATAAATGATATAGAATTGGTTTTCTCATCAATTTTTTATGGATGTTCAACACTAGTACTATTCATAATGCTGGACAGGCTAAAAAAATCCTGTCCAAATTGTAGGTGCCCCCTCAAAATTTAAAAAAAACTAAATTCTGTTGGAAATTGAAAAAAAAATAAATGAAGATTTCATTTTAAATTTTACTTGTTGTTGTAGTTTTTTAATGATCATGTATAAACACAAATAATAAAAAGTGAGATTAAATTTATCTTTAGTAACACCAAGAGTTTCTAAACCATAGCTTATGAAAATTATTTTCATATCGCCCATAATAAAGATATTTCTTACAATTGTTTAAATAGATAATTTTTAATAAATTATAAAAATAATTATAACTCTGTATAAATTTTTATGTCAAAAAAAAACCCTTTCAAATCAAAGAATTCAGAGTCAAACATAATAGGAAAAAAAGTAACATACAAATATCAATATTTGTTATATGTTTAAAATAAGGAACAATTAATATCTCTTTG
>JAPMOR010114617.1:605728-681572 GCA_026543865.1 Argiope aurantia
ATAAGCATTATTTTATATGAAGCAGAATGCAAGTGTAACAAGCAGTGAAGTTTTTAAGTTCGATTTATTCTCTTCCGGGTGGCAGGCATGATTATTTACAAAAAGGCGCGGACAAGGCACGTCCACCACAGCACGTTGCAAAAGCAGAAGTAGGGAAGAAGAGCTAAATAAATTGTCCCTCGTCTTATATAACATGAGATATGGATAGGGAAAATATTTCTTTACAGTGCTAATATATTATTAAAATTTCGATAGGGTTTTTTGCTACACGCATCGACAAGGCAGGAGAAACACAGGGATCTTTTAAAAAAGAATGTGCTTATTGGACATTTTTCTAACCCCTCACGCGGAGTGTGGGAAAATTAGGCTTTTAGCCTTTTCAGGAATTTTACAAAGCTTCTCTTGAATTAATTAAGTAGAGAAAGTGGAATTGGATCACGAAATAAGAGAATATTTTAGAATGAAGTTACTATGGGCTAAATTAAGATAAAACCTTGGAAATTAGTTAAATTGAAATTAGAGTTTAAAATATCATCGTGTATCTATATATACGTAGATTTGTTTTAAATTCGAGCAAAAGTTTTTCAATTCTACTTAAGTAAATACTCTACAGAAGTCAATATTTAATCAGAATTCCGGACTTCATTATTTTTTGATAAATGACTCGTACGTATATACTTTTTTTTCTGTCCAGTAAGAATCCTATTCTAAAAATGTTCTAGATTTTCAAATATTTTTAATATGTTAAACTTGAAGAAAAGAAACTTGCCTTTATGATAATTGCTTCTAATAAGTATTTGCAAGCTTAATGGTGTAAGGCTCGTGATATCGTTGAAATCGCGTTTTTATCTCTCATCTTTTATCTGAATAACAAACATATAGAAACCATTTGAAATTAAAAACAATACTATTAATTTATTACTGATATTTTTTCACTCCCTGAATTCAAATAGAAAAGCATTTGAAGTCATTTTTTTCTTCAATATTAGTTGAATGTTTCTTAAAGTAATGTTGATATCTATTTGAAATTTCTATTAGACATTTTCTCTTATATAACATGTACTTTAATGTTTTTGTTAAAATTTCACTGAAATTAAAAAAAAGAAATCTAGTGATGAAACCGTATAGAAAATTTCAAATATTGATCTGCGCGACGCTTCCTCGTGTTTTCAAAGTCACGGGAAGACAGGAAGATAGATTTTACGTTAGCGGATGATTTCATCCAAAACTAGACAGAAATCCACAGTTTTGCTATAAAGACACATGCTTATTTTCATACCGTCAGGCTTACCGTATTCACAGACATATGCCTTTCAAATACTCTATGATCTGAAACGTAATAGAAATCTTGAAGTAGATTTTTCTTACTATATTAGTCGTAAACGAGAAAGTAAAAATTCTTGTTGATCCTCAGACTACATTAGAAAAATCGTGTTAAGAGACACTGATTTTGTATTCCGGGCACAAGTAAGAAGCATGCTTTATTGTTAAATGTTATTTGACCTGATCTTTGAAAGGGAATTTTAATGAATATTCAGTGGTAAATATGCTTTGTATAAAATTAACCGTTTTTTTTAAACAGTTGCTGATTTAGACAGTTAACGTTCTAGGCACTGCTTGATTTGTGGCCTTTCTTTTAATAATTACTATACATTTTAATTTATTCCCCCGTTAACATTATTCTAGTAACTTTGCAAGAATGAAAATTTTTATGTATTAATTATGATTCATTGCAGTTTGATAACCACGTCCTTACACATTTTACCAAAGGAGCCATTTGATGTCTATAAATACTGTAATAGCAAAGTGAAGGTAATAGAATAGATAGAAACCTGACAAACTATACTTGATAAAATGTTAATATTCTACTGTTCATAGAGCTTGTATTTTTTAAGAATTTATTTGCTAAGCAACTAGGAAAATAACATCTGCTAACTGAATTTCGTTACCTTCTTCCAGACCAGGTAACTGCCTAGTTTGAAATCTGCGGTGTTTTGAATCACAATAGTAATTTATTTATTGGGTTGTTCGGAAAGTAATTTCGTTTTTTCCCGACAGAGGATTTAATTGTATTTTTTTGCACCCAACTTCACATTTAAGCCGCATAATTTTTATATTCTTTGAGAGCTCATATAGCAAGGTTTGTGTGTGAAAAATTCCAATTAATTCTACGCAGTAGTTTTTGGTTGGTGTCCTTTTAAATATGGAGAGCGATAAGCAGCAATTTCGACATATCTTACTGTTTTACTACAGAAAGGATAAAAATGCTGTTCAAGCCAGAAAGAAATTGACCAATGTGTATGGAGAAGGTCTGCTGACAGCACGCCAGTGCCAGAACTGGTTCGCTAAATTTTTTAGAAGGTAAAACCTTCACCTCAAATGAGGTCAAAAACCACCTCGATCAGTTTTTTGGCAGCAAAGACCAAAAATTTTATGAGCGTGGAATTATGCTACTACCAGAAAGATGGCAAAAGGTGTTGGACCAGAACGGCCAATATATAATTTAATAAAGTATTTGTTTATTATACGAAAACTGTCTTTCCTTTCCAAAAAAAAAAAAAAAAAAAACGAAATTACTTACCGAACAACCCAATATAACAAAATAAGTAATACCGAATGCAATGAATTATATATGAAATTGATCTTTTATACTCTATATAATATTATTTTAATGTTTAATAATTAATTACATTTTTAAGAAATTTATTTATTTGAATAATAATAAAATCAAGTATTTTAATCAACTTGTCTACACCCCCTCTAAATTTAGTGAGCTTTACGCAGCTGCCTATTCACGAATTTGTCATTGGGTATTTTTCTCCTTTTCCAAGCCATTAAAAGAATAAGTTTACTACCTTTTTCAATCACTCGTAAAAAGGCTTTTATCCTCATTAATGATTCAAAATAATTCAATTATAATTATTTAATATAATTTATAAAACAAACAATTAATTTCAATAATATATTTAAACAGAGATATATCATAAAATATATAGGCATCTAAATTTAGTTTATTAATTTAGTTTTTTATTTAAAAAATTAACATTTTTTAAACAATAATGATAGAATTTACAATGCCAAATAATAAAAAAATTTCAATTAATCTGATTTAGGAATGGCACAAAAGTTCACAGTGAGTGCATTAAAATAATACTTATGAAGTTATAACAAAAAAAAAGGGGGGGGGAGATGGTATTAAAATTTTACAAGCGCAAAAATAGATGTCGAAATACATTAAAATGCTAAATTATCATTTTTTTAACTGAGGGAATTTGTCTATAAATTTTTCATAATTTGATTCCTGTACTACATAATTTTCAATAAATAAGAGCGACAGTTCATTTAAATTTAAATGCGGACTATATCTTCAATCATTTTTGGAATTATTTAGAATAACGGTAATAATGATAATAGATATCTTTCTATTTGCATCACAGATTGGCATGGATTTCAACCAGATTTCAATCTGGAAGAGTGTAAATAAAAAAGGAATTGAAGAATTTTTGTTTGAATATTTAATTATCATTTATAACTTACTGCAATTAGAATTTTTTTCTTATTCAGAAAAAAAAATTAAGAAATCATTCTTACCTATTAAGTAACCCTACATTATTACAAAAGTGTTCGATTTGAACCACAATGACACTTTCGATATATATATATATATAAATAAGTGAGAGATAATGATTGTTTTTAATTTTAAGGATATTATTCATATAATAACATCGTTTATTCTTTATCAATTTTTAAATCTTATAAACTTCCTGAATATCTAATGTTTTAATGGATTTATGGATTTGATATTTTCTTTTCATGTTTTCCTTAAATCTTATTTCCCCATACTTATAAGTTTCATTTGGTTCTTTTTGTTAAACTATTTTTTTCCGTTCGGCCATGAAACTGCATTCAAATATATATATAATGATATTTTAACTATAATTTCAATTTAATTAATTTTCAAGATTTTATCTTAATTTAGCCCATAGTAACTTTATTCTAAAATATTCTCTTATTTCGTGATCCAATTCCACTGTCTCTTCTTAATTAATTCAAGACAAGCTTTGTTAAATTGCTGAATTAGCTAAAAGTCTAACTTTCCCACACTCCGCGTGAAGAGGCAAAATACCGCTGATGAGGCAAATTCTTTTTTAAAATCTCCCTGTGTTTCCCCTGCCTTCTCCGCGCATGTAACGAAAATCCCTATCGAAATCTCGTAATATATTAGCACTATGAAGAAATGTTTTCCCTATCAAAATCATAGGTTATACAAGATCAGGGATAAAATGTCCAAGAGCTTTTTCCTCATTCCTTTTCTGTGTGCTTGTACATATGCCTGTTTCTTAAAAATGAAACAAAACGACGTCACGAAATAGCAAGTCTCTTCACTGTCTTCAAACTGCATTCTGCTTCACATAAAATAATGTTACATATATATAATGTGCAGTTTTCCATTTTTTGAATTTCGCAATATTGTAACTTCATTTTTTTATTTGTCATGTAAACTTATACACATATTAAACAAAATCTTTCTTTAGCTTTCAAGCACGCAGATAATCAAGCGATTAAATATTTAATGAAACTATAAGAACGGTTCAAATTTCGGCACAAAAATATAATCTATTGCTGGAAATTAGACAATATATAAATTCAGAGAAATAACCTGCACGACTGTTAAAATAATATCAATTAAAAGATAAATTTTTGAATTTTAAGATGACATAAAAATCATTTTTGAATGTTACGGTAAAAAAATGGCAAAATTACACTTGATTTTTAATTTATTAATATCTTAATAATCCGCATTGAGTTCTTAATCGGCCGATCAATAGTTATCAGCAAAATAGATATCTTATTTACCAGCTAGCTAGTTGGTTATACTACCAAAAGTAGTGCAAATTATGAACTGAATGAATGATATTTGAATCTGATGTCAAAATCTGAGGACTTCACGTCGTCGACATCCGATCAAAAATTATTGACAAAATGCGACATCTTATTGACTTGCCATCTAATTATTTACCAAATATAGTCAAATCACGTACGCCATTATTTGGATATTTCAATTATTTACAGTACATTAAATGTAAGACTTTTTTTAAGTTATCATATTCGTTAATGCCCAGCTCTCTATAGCTGTCCTAAAGTGATGAACATTTTGCCGACAAAACTCTCAATTTTTCGTCGACGGGGGGGGGGGGGCAGTTGCCGACAAGGGAAAAATTGCCCCAATGCAAACGCTGCCTCTGACATTTTGATACTTTTGTATAAAAAAATTAAACATGTAATGAAATAAAAAAACCAGTGGAAATAGTCTTCCTGAAATTTTTCTCGCATATTCTCTAATAAAAGTGTCACAACTCCCACTACTGTATAAAATTGAAGACTTTGGACAAGGAAATAAATGCCACGAGTATTACTAAGTTTTTTTTTTCCCTCGGCACAAGATTTGTGTGCTTCGTAGTATAACAAGAAAATCCCCGTGTATTATTAATCACATATTATTGGCGAACTATGATTACGTAAGGTCAGTTAACGTGCGCTTTTCGGAGGCTTCTTTTGCGATATATCGTACAGATGCAATAAATATGAAGCTAAAAATTTTTACAAAATTAAAAATGCAGTCTCAAAATAACTTACCAGATCTTAGATATTAAAACAAAGCGTTTTTGAATTATTGCGTGTTACATGCATGCGAAAGTATACACTGACAGTAACCAATCCTTTGACTAATTTGTCCCACAATTTAGTAAGAATCTACCCTTTATATTCTAGAAATCAAATTTTATCCACTATCCGCTTTTCGTTTGGTAATTATAATGTGAATTTGTATTCGGATAAACAGATTTTCTCAGAATGGCTTTCATTCAAAATTTGATGGAAATATACAAATTTGGGCTAACGATCCTATTTAAAACGCTTTGTCTACTCTAAAGCGTTTTAAAATTATCATACTCATAGACAAGAATTAGAAAAAAATATGTTTTAAACTTAGAGAGGTTCGAAACATGGAGGTGAATCAAAATTGCGAGATTGAATTTTTTTTTAAAGATTACAATACTTTTTCTCCATACATTTTGTACGGGATTAAATATAAACAGAAAAAAGGAAAGATGACATTTATGATGCATTGTATTTGAATGTTTCATATGTGTGATTTATGAAACAATTGTGTTGCTTATTGTAACGTCACATAAAAGCATGTACTAAATATTTCTATATATTTGTTTCGAATTTCACATTGTTTTCATACGAACATCTTCACCAAATTAATGGCGAGCGAACTTTAACTTATTAACAGCCAATGCCATCTATTTTTGAGAAAACAATATTAAAATAGCATAGTACTGCAGGTACTTGGGTTGTAGTATTGATTTAAAAGGGAATTGAATACCCGTTCTGGATTTCACGAGTACTATAGTATTTATAACATAACTGACTTTTCATGTTTTTGTCCAGCATGCCAGTTTTAATGACAGCCAGCATCATCAGAAAAGAACTCTTTTTAAAAAAAATGTTGTGAAAGAATTAAAATAAATATTGACTAAAATAATCAGATATCAAATAAAGGAGAAAATATTTTATTCAAGATGCATGAAAATTAAATTTGCAAAAATTATGAAATTAAATACATGACCATGTATTATACTAATTAGTAAATCAAGAAAGAAAAAAATGAAATAACGAATGCAAAATACAGGAATGGATCCATTATGAATATATACAATATGAAATACAATTCACTTGAAAAGATATATTGTATGATAAAATACAATTTTAAAGTATATGAAACATTTCAGGAATATGAAATAATATTAAAAATAAGTTAAAAATCAATACTAAGAAATAAAGTTTTGTTTTTATTGAAAACCTCACCATTTTAAGAAAATATTTAACCGATTTTTTTTTAATGAAGTGACAAATTATAACAAATAACAATGGGATTTTTATTGTTATAATAAAACTTATTATCAATTAAATATAAACTAAAATACATAATTGGTCATTGAAATATACGACTAATACTCTATGAACAAAGACAATAATAAAGGAACTTTGGTATATAAGCCTTTGTAAAAGGAAAAAATACTAAAACATAACTAATACTGGCAAGTAGGACTATTCTAAGCGAGCATGAGCTGCCTTTGCGTTTAAATTCTCGACAAACTCATAACAATGTGACTGAAAATTCTGCAATACATATTCAGTTCATCAAGCACATTCACAGAATAGAATGCAATGAATTGAATAAAACATAATGGTTTAAATTCACTAATCACCATAGTGAATTGAGTTGCTGTAAAGACATTAATAAAAAAAATCTACTTCAGAAGCATCTATATCGTCATTTACAGTACAAAAAGTGCCCAGTCCTCAATTAGCAGACGAAATTGGCGATATAGTATTTCTTTGGCGATAAAGAATTACAAAATAGTAGATTTCTCCAAAATTTAATTTTTGCTCTACAACTTTTTACCTATAAGTGACAATATATATTAGATAATAATTAAGATGGTAATAAAATTTACGATCAAGCATACAAAATAATACTCAAGTTTGTATGCACCATTACTTTCTATTGAACTAGCTGCTGCATTATCAGATGAAATGCTATCAATTTCTGGATGTTTCTTAGAAGTCATTGCAATATTTATGCCAGATGAATGAATAGTACTTTGTACTTTAACATGGTCCATTTCTTTAATATTCATCGGATAGGTTAATGTAGAAGCTTCAACTGTGTTGTAATCCGATAAAAATACATCATTCTTGGCTTCATCAGAAGGAATGAAATAATCATTTTCATCACTTCGAATTGTTGTACTAACTTCAGAATTAACTTTTGATGATTTATCTGAATTATAAGTGACAGGAGAAGATTTAGATGACTCTTGCATTTGCACAGTATCTTCAATGGTTGTATCTTTTGCACAGGAATATTTACCTAATGAAAGCACTGGGATATAAAAATCACTCATAAGTGAAGAAGGTAAGCAGGCACCACTATCAAGTTTCTCACAGTTAATGCTGGAAAAAATATCAGAAGAAAAATATGTTAAACTTGAAAGCTGTTTCAGTAGGTAAGAGGAAACATATGTTTACACATTAAGTACAGTAGTTGCTGCTTACAGCGATCAGGGATATAACAATTAATCAGTTGTATTGATCAAAAAAGTGTGGAACGAATCATTTGTATCTAAAAATTTACAAAATCCGCCGACCTTTATTAGCACAAATCCATGATGTTATGCGGGTGCAGTATTCTGAATGCGGGCCAATATCGTGAAGGTGTCGAACAATGTTGTTGGGCATTTGGTGCTAATAGGGGTAGAATAACTAGAAAATTCTACTTATCAATGATTCGCTTGTAATCATCAGTTTTGATGGTTGGACAGCTAAGTTTAAGGCTGGCAGCAAGATCAATGCGGAAATTCCGTCCATTGAATGACCTGATGGTTATGACAAAAGAATATTGCCAGTTTTACAATGTGCAAATGTTGAATATGGGTGAAAAATATATTTTATGTATATTTTTTAAATAAAAAATATTTTTAAAAATATATTATAAAAGTATAAAAAAAGTATATTTTTTATATAATTTTTTTTCTAAGAATATGATTAACTACCAAGACGAAGTCGGCGAAAGACGGCGGTATGTTGGAAAATTTCCAGTTGTTTTTTAATTGCTAAAATGCTGGAGTTATTTTGAATCTGTAATACAGAAGGCAAAACGAAAGCAATATTTGGAGAGGATGAGGACACACAATATGCATTCAGATAATGATTCATTAACGAGAGAGAAAAGGACAGACATCTGAGTGAACTGTTGCATTTACAAAATATTAAAGATTTTAAACTAATTCTAATAGGGTATTGAATCTTTCGATGAGCAACCTGTTAGCACAAAATACCAACAATATTGCTTCGATATCTTCATGATAATGGCCGGTATTCAGAATATTAAAGAAATTGTGGAGATATCGTAAAATATCTTATGCTAATAGGACATTATTAATACGGATGGTTTATCAAATGAATGCACGGAAACTAAAAAAAAAAAAAAAATGTTACAACTCAATAACTTATTTAGAAAAAGAATAGGAAATTAGATACATATGATTCTTTACAATTATGTATAAAGTACTAATTTTTCAAATTAAAAAACTAATAACACGAATCATGTCGCATCGTCTGTTTTTGAAACCCGAAAAATAAAACTGAAGAAAATTTGGTTGGAATCGAATTTAATGAGCACCTTGAGTTATTGCCAATATTGCAACCTACCAATCAAGCAGAGTAATTTTGCTAGCAACTCTTCAGACATTGTTTCACTGCACTGTTTGCCTTGGTACCTCCATTTTTTTTTTTGTCATGAGAAATTTGGTATGGTTTGCGATGTAAAAGAGCACACTTAAGTAGATTTCAACGAAAGATTCACCTATACACATAAAAATTTCAATGAATACACCATGAAAAATTAGATAACTTAATGATATTTTGTACCTGCAATGATACAACTCGTTAACATCGAAGTTTCGAAGATGTTGAGTGAAGCAATTACTAGTGACATTTGGTAAATTATCCAAACAAGCGGCTCTGTTTAAATAACCTAAAAACAAATAGATTTTTATTTATTTATTGCTAATCAGTTTTAATGTAAATAATATTCATATATTAAGCTAAAGTGTCTGCACTTCTAATTAAGAAAACTAACACATATATGCCAAGATAAAAGAGATGATAAAAATATTAAAAAATAAAAAAGTGAGAAAAAAGTTTAATCATATTAACGTTCCATTTGAAGTTACACGAAAGCTATTTTGAGACGGATATAACTTTGATTTGTAGTCAGATGACGAGTTATCCTGGATCCAAATTTTCGCAACGCTCTTACAGAAGAAACTTCAATGTCAAATTTAAGCAGGATCGATTCAAGAATTCTAAAACAGAAGGTTTGTCCATCTAACTAGTGAGGTCACTGTTGATTCCACATGATGTTGGAGTAATAAATTACCAGGACTACACAAGCTGGGGGAGGGGGGATCGAATAGGGATCTTCACGTATGGTTACCGCAACCTTCATAGAAGATAAAGAAATTTAAATAAAGCATGGGAAGCGTTAATTTTTTAACCTCAGAGATATTTACCAAAAGTAAATTTAAACTTTAAAAGATTTTTTTTTTAATTTTGAAAAATTATTCTTTAAATTTAAATAAAATAATTACAAATAATTTTCTTAACAAAAAGTTTAGAATTTTAAGTAAGAAGTTTTAGGGATCTCAATTTTTTAAATTATATTTTATCAAGCAGCTTTTTAAGACAGCTAAAAATATCTCACATATTTAAAATATTAATAAGAAAATGAAACGATATTGCCAAGGCTTAATATATAACTTCATTTAAAACATAATAGGAATAGATTTTGTAAAAACGATCGCACATAAAATTTTAAAATATTAACTAAGAAGTTAGTTTTAATTGTATTAACATCACATTTCGAAGACAATGACTAATTTGGGATGGGCCTAGTAATTTTGAGCGACGGTCAAATGATGAGGACAATACATGAGCACATAATTTCCTTCTCATCCAATGCACCCCATTGTTGATAGGGAGATCCTGGTCACATTTAATGTGCAGCAAACCATACACAATACTTTGGTGAAAGCTATGATTTTGTCATACAATAGACTTTTAGACTCTTGACCTTCCAATCAGAATTCGAGATTACCATGACGCCCTCTTCATTCGAGGAAAAATAATGAAAAAATAAGACCTAAAAAGTACGACTTAACTGTTATTCAAAGAGTACGTCACAGGCAAATCATAAACAGCATTCAAAGGTATCAGGTGACAAGCCGATTCCCTGGAAGCCTTAAAAACGTTAGAGAACAACTTGCTAACTATTTCAATTGCATCTTCGTCACAGTCGTGAAGAATTTTGTATGGACAATCCAGGACTTCTAGGAATTTCCTAAAAACAAATGTCAGCATTTTTTATTACAAAGGTTTAATAAGTTATTTCCAGTCAGCTACCAAAAACCATTTAAAGTACTGTTAAAGTATATTTTATGTAAAAAATACTCGTTAATTTTAGAGATGAATGGTTGGTGTATTGATGCATGTGTATTTAACTGCATCAAGATTAAAGTGATATATAGTTAATTTATATTTTAGAGACACTATTATAGAGCTAAGGGCAAAGAACAAGTAAATCATGCAAATAATTGTTATATCAATATTCTTTTTGACTTTTGAAATGGAAAAAAAATAAAGAAATAAATTAGTAGGCACTCATGTAAAGTTATATTATTTTGATGACTGACTGATTGACCTTTTTTTTTATAATAATAAAAAGTGAAAAAATAAAAGTAATAAAATCCCGAAACCCAAACAGTAATTGATCATGTCACAGATGATGTTAGTACATAATAAATAATCAAATTTAAAATAATAATCAAAAAAAAATTGTGTGAAACATTATATGGTGAATGTTCCTGATGCACAATCCATAAAAGAAAATGTATTCGATTCTAAAATTACAAGGTGTTCATAAAGCCTTCCCCAGATTATTAAAAATTATGCAAAAATAATTGAATATAAAATACATTTTTTTTAAATTTTGGAATAACGGTGTTACAATTTTTTAAGCCAAAAGAAAACGCAAATAATATAGAAATAATAATTTTAAATTCAATTGTTACAAAATGGCTTCCATGAAGGAAATGTGTTCTTCGCTCCACGAATTTAAATTGACCATCACTGTTTCAATATTAATTTCCGGGTTACATAATGTTAGCAACATCAGTTCCAAGATATCGATACATAAGTTATGTATTGTGTGTCAGCCAAAATAGTAGAATAATACTTGACGAGAATTTGAATACAATTTAGACGTTCTTCGAGCTATTGAGAATGCTTGCAATGAAATCCAAAGATTTACGTGATTTTATTATAAACTACTCAAGCTCTTATAGATTTCAACTTCTTTAAAAATATATAAAATCTTTATAAATATATCGAAACAATCTTATGTTAAATTATAATAGCTTTTTTTATATTTGTAAATCATCGAACGACTTTGTGTGTGTGTGTGTATATAAACATGGTTTAGGCTTGCCACTCACAGTGTTTAATCATATAGAGCATCATGTAAGTTTTCAAGAGCTACCAAATCTAAAAATATTTGTGCATCAATTAGCCAAAATGACGATACATCAATAAATTGTCTTTTATTTATTTTTTTGAGAGTTATTTTAAGTACGCCTTTTGCTAAGCAATCAATTTTGACACCCCAACAAAAAGTTAAATAATTCTTTTGATGAGATGTGAAACTAATGATGGGATGTGATACATATAATTTCTGTTGGCGGCATACCTTTTTACTATTTCATATATAAAGTATCCAAAAAGAAAGTAGTGTAATCATCAAAAAATTCGAAATTTTGATAAATTTCTAGATTTTGCTGGCAGGTGATCTTTATAAATATGTAGAATATCAAATTTTGGATGAAAACTATTTACAGAAAATTTGTTTGCCTAACAAATACAAGTGTGTGCCCAATAACTATTAAACAAAAAAAAAAGCTATATAGAAAAATTTTATTTTCTGAATTTTACAATTTTATTACAATTTTACTGAACTTTACAATTTTATTTTCTGAAAACTATTGGGTTGTTCAGAAAGTAATTTCGTTTTTTTTTTTGTGGAAATGAAAGACAGTTTTCGTATAATAAACAAATACTTTATTAAATTATATATTGGCCGTTCTGGTCCAACACCTTTTGCCATCTTTCTGGAAGTAGCATAATTCCACGCTCATAAAATTTTTGGTCTTTGCTGCCAAAAAACTGATCGAGGTGGTTTTTGACCTCATTTGAGGTGAAGGTTTTACCTTCTAAAAAATTTAGCAAACCAGTTCTGGCACTGGCGTGCTGTCAACAGACCTTCTCCATACACATCGATCAATTTCTTTCTGGCTTGAACAGCATTTTTACCCTTTCTGTAGTAAAACAGTAAGATATGTCGATAATGCTGCTTATCGCTCTCCATATTTAAAAGGGCACCAACCAGAAACTACTGCGTAGAATTAATTGGCATTTTTCACACACAAGCCTTACTATGTGAACTCTCAAAGCATATAAAAATTATACGACTTAAATGTGAAGTTGGGTGCAAAAAAATACAATTAAATCCTCTGTCGGGAAAAAACGAAATTACTTTCCGAACAACCCAATAGATACGTATAGAAATCCGATGTCACAAATTTGATTGTCTTCAGATCCATATATTCAAGAGTATATATTCTAAATATGAAAAGACTTAACTAAATTTTATATGCGACCTTATTGCTAACTTTCGTATCAACTTTGCTTTCAATTAGTCGGAAAAAAGGCATAAAATGTGTATTGTTTCATTCTATATGTTTCCATCAATGTATGAAATTTAGCATTCTATAGAATATCTACGCATTTAAAGAATACTGAAAACTGGCTAGCAATGTATGAAAGGATATAATATTTCTTGGATATTCTATAAAATGCAAAATGTCATACCGTCAAAGAATAAAATCCATCTCCGATGCAAGAAAAAGATAGATGTGTTTAAAAAAACATGGCTGAGATTACATTCCATGGTGGATTAAACAAATATGATGATGACGTACTCATCGACGATATTTATTTTTTTTCCCCTCTGACGTGCATATTTAAAGGAAATCAATGATATTCATACTTGCAAACAATTATGTGGCCATAATAGTAAAGATAAAAGAAAGTGATATTTTGAGTACGCTTTATTTCTAAACTAGAGAACTATTTAAATAATATAGTTATCATTTTCATACTTTGCTTAAATAGGATATCTAGATACTATATACACAGTACCTAGAGGAAGCGTATAATAATTCTCATATTTCACACTTCATCTAAAAACGCTGGGTATTGTATAAAATGCATAGATATTCTACAGAATGCAGATTCCTGAAAAATTGAGCAACCCCTTTCATTTAAACGACAAAAATAAAAAATTGTATTTTAACAAAAATTCCTTTTACAAAGGAAAATCAAGTATCCAGAAATTTTCTCCCCTACTGTTTATGGGATTTTCTCCTCTTCCAATCCCGTATTAAATTGTGGACATTGTTTATGGTCGTGAAGGCTAATAGAGTTCAGCAACCCCTCCCCACTTCCGCACATCAGTTTCGTGCTTTGTAGCACACATTTTTTCAATAGAAAACAGGAAATATATTTTGAATATTTTTTCCCCCATTATAACCGAAATTCGAAATCGAAATACAATTTAAAAATAAGTCCAGATAATAAATTTAATTAGTCGTTCAGTTTTAGAGCTATAGCGGTTAAATGCATATGAAAGTACAAACCGAGAGACAGTCAACCCGTTAATAGATTTAATTCAATTTGATACGGATAGATGTTGAATTCGTGTACGTACCGAATTTTAGCAACCTAGCTTCTTACATTACGATTCTTTAATAGCCATATTTTCTGTGATTGTATTTCATTCAAAATTTTGATAGAAAATTGTAAATTTAATGTCATGAGCAAATACTAAATTTCATTTATTTAGCTTAAAGCCTTTCTGAATTATCTTTGTAACAGATGGACAGACATTTTCCATAAATGTGTTTAATGAGCTCAGGGAGGTCTGAAACGGAAAGGAACGTCAAAATCTCGAGTTCAACTATTTTGATGATTTCAATACTTTCTATTATTTCTTGATATAAATAAAAATAAGACAAGCATAAAACGTACTTAAGAAAGGGGGGGGCGAGATAAATAGCTTTTAATATTTTTACAATACGTGCTGATTAACAAAGAAATTTTTCATAAAGATTAAAAAAATGAACGAAGAACGTACCTGCAGGAGAGCTGCTTTAAAGTTTGACTTGAATTTCTCGTCGGCACCATGCTTCCAGATATCGACATGCAAGTAATTAATCTATGAAAATGACTACTGATGCAATTCCAGTGTCGATTCAGATCTAAAAATCAAATAATATTACATTTCAGGGAGATTTGAATCCACATACAAGTCAACGAAGCACAGAATTAGATGATTAAAATCTTGGTTTAATTAAATTTCTTAACGATATCACTTAATAAGCATCATCATCTAATTCAATTTCCCAGCTTTAAAGGAATTGATACGATTTGTCATTATTAGTAAAAAAAATAAGGCATTTTACTGATTACTGAAAATGATATAACATATTTTATTTGAAGCAGAATGCAGGTTGAAGATATAGACGAGACATTCTATTTTTAATTTCGTTTTATTCTCTCTCGGCAGGCATGATACAAGAAAGCGCACCGCGGCATAAAAGCATAAGTAAAGAAGAGCGCGAAACAAATGATCACTAGTCTTGTATAATATAGGATTTCCGGCCACGTGCCAATGGAATTCATGTGTTGACCTTTGACAAAGGCAACGGAAGTATCACTTTCATTTGATACGTAGTACTGATGCACAACCCCCGATAGACAGGCGCATTATTTTTACAAAGGAATTAAACCGAAAGTCGAAATAGATCAGGAAATAAGAGAATATTTTACTATGGGCTAAATTACGATACATTTTTGGAAATTAATTTGGTTTAAATTAAGTGTTTAAAATATAATTACATATTATATATATATATATTGGAAATGCTGAAAGCTCATAAATGAACTTTTATGAAGGTAATAGGATAATAGAATGGTACAAGGTAGCCCCCCCCCCTTTATTTTCAAAGTATTATTTTCAAATTTCAGTAAGCGTTTGGTTTGGTTATATTAACGTCCCGTTTTAAAGCAACACTAGGGCTATTTTGAGACGGACCTCGTAATTTTGAACCGCGGTCAAATGACGAGGACGACACCTGAGCTGGCACCCCCTCTCAAGCCACACCAGCGGGAGGACGTTTGGTCATGACGGATTTAACGTGCAACAGACCCCCTTACACGACACTTCTTCGGTAGAATCGGGTCTCGAACCTGAAACCCTCCGGTTCCGAAGCCGAGACCTTACCACCAGGCCATCGCGGCCCAAATTTCAGTAAGCATAGATAAAATTCTTCTGACAACAAACGTTGAAACATATTACGAGTATTTACAAACATTATGTACCTGTTTATTCTAATTCTTCGTATGCATGCAGAATAAAATAATTTTGAAAGGGTCCTTTGCAATTAAATAGTTATTATTATAAAATTACTTGACATTTAATTTTTTTTCTAAATTTTTATTTAAAGTATTTTGAAATGAAAATGAATTCATTAATAAATATATTTTTCATATTTTATGTTTACTTTAAAACGATTTCACTCAAGATTCTTTCTTCTGAGCGTACAGATTTATGTTTAAGAATTTATAGATTCATATTTTCAAGCTGTTATCGGAAAACGAACGGTTTAAGAAAATAAATGTAGTGACGAGCGCCATCTGCTGGCCAACAGGTGTTGATGCTTGTTAGACGGAGTACGGATCAGACGGGTCGAACGAAAGTCGAGACGAGACGGGTCTCTGAACAAAAGACGCGACGTAGTTCTAGACAAGAGTTGGGTAGTGAGTCTGTAACACGTACAGCTCACGCTCATGTATTTTTATATGTTTTATGTTAGTATAGTAATGTTTTGTCCTTTAATTATAATAAATATATTTTCATATTAATGCTGATCGTTGCCTTTTCCCACATAAATATTTTTATGTTCATCTATAATAAAAACAGTTTATTCTTTTTTATATAAACTAGATTTTACATCAGATATATTTAATAGCACACATATTTCTTTATTTATAACTATAATTTCGATAATTTTCGCCGTGGTGAATGTCCCAATTCCTTCAACAATAAGAAAAGAGGAAATTAGGAATGTGTAGAATTTTTTTTCCCACATCTGGCTTGAACATTAAGGCTATTTATTTGTTTTAGGTGTGAAAAAAATATGAGGTATCAGTTACTGGTATTTACAAAAAAAATGAGTTTCATTTTCTTCTTATAGAAAAATAGAAACAGTTGGCGTTGCGTATTACACGGTTATCGTTATATAAGGGTATCTAGAAAGTAAATTGGCCTATTATAAAGATCTCAACGTAATGGAATCAAACCCTTCATTGTACTATATGTCAAAAATCGCGAAAGTTTTTACAGTCAATCTAGGAAAATATGTTCACTTTACACATATTATATATGATATTTTAAAATCTAATTTAAACTTAATTAATTTCCGAGCTTTCAATTTAATTTAACCCATGTCAACTTCATTCTAAAATATTCACTTATTTCCTGATCCCATTCCACTTTTTCTATTATATTAATTCAACGCAAGTTCTAAAATTGCAGAATAGACTAAAAGCCGACAAATGCCCACACTCCGAGTGAAGGGGTAAAATACTGCTGATATAAACAAATTCCACTAAAAGATCCCTATGATTCCCTTGCCTGTGATTGACACATCTCAGAAATCCTATTAAAATCTCACACAGTATATATTCACAGTGGTAAAATTCTCATCAGCTTTTCCTCATTTCGTTTTGTGTCGCTCTGTGTGCTGAGCTCGTCGCTTCTTGTACAAAAAATCATGCCTCCGGGGATGTAAATAAAATGAAGTTAAAAATTCAAAGCGCCTTCTCTCACTTCGGCAACGACTCTGCTTCGAAAGTTATACTTACACACACACACTATATTATATATATATATATATATATATATATATATATATATTAAAGATGAAGATTAAAGATGACAAAATTAAAGATGAAGAACACTTTATTATTTCTAGTAACAAAGAAATTCTGGATTTTCTTAAAGATAACAACATTAATAAACTTAATACTTTTGATTTCGAAAATTTGTACACTAATCTACCTCATGAAAAATTAATAAAAGTCTGCACTTTTGTCTATGACGAATATTTAAATGAAGATATCATTCCTAAAAATAACTGGCTAGAGTTATGTAATTTTAATATTACTGAAAATTACGTTTTTAATGGTATTAACTTTTATAAACAGGTTAAGGGCATTCCAATGGGAACGGCTTTCTCAAGTGCTTTGGCTAATATTTTTCTACATTACTATGAGAAAAAAATAATTAAATATAATTTGATAAACGGGTGGAGATATATTGATGACCTACTTCTGATTGACTTCGACAATACTAATATTGTAACTAATGGCTATCCAAAAGATTTAATTCTAACAGAAACGAATAAAAATCAACTTGAAGCTACCTTTCTGGATTTAAAAATCGAAATTGATAATGATAAAACAATAGTTGGTATATACGATAAAAGGGACGAATTCAACTTCAAAATAACAAAACTATGTAACTACCATTCCAATCTAAACTCTAAAATCTTCAAAAATCTAATTTTCTCACAAGTTAACAGGATCAAAAAGGTTTGCAATAATAAAAACTCCTATATTGAAGCATCAAACCACCTCATTAATAATTTAATTAAAAATGAATTTCCCAAAAATTACTGTAATGTCAATTTTTTAATTAAACAAGGTATGGTTTGGGATTAATCCTTTGGCTTAAATAAAAAATAGAACTTTCCTTGCATATTTTATCACTCAATAGGTGGCGCTGCGAGCTTACAGTTTTTACCTAAATTGCCGTTAGCTTTGTTTTTAATGGGCGGGAATCACAATCGATAGCTTGGGATTTTCTGGACTGTTGGAAGGTATGTTTTGCCTTTGCATTATTTCTTGTGTGTTTAATTTGTCTGTTTATGGTATTTTGGTGTTTTTTGTTATTGTATTTTTACTTATTAGTGGTTTTTCTTCTAATTGGTTGTTTTGTATTTTCCTTTCTGTTAAAATGGTATATCTCTTAGGCCTAATTTCAGGGGATTTTCGGGTCACGAAGGAATCATTATTAGACGTTATGTCTGAATTTCCTTAACAGAAAAAATCCCTTTTTTGAATCCCTGCCTGAGGGTGACCCTTGAAAAAGTCTTCAGGCCGGATTCTTCCTTTTTTAATCTTTTTATTTGGTTTATTTGTTTTTCCATTTAACTTGATTTTTATACTTTTATATATATATATATATTAGCACGATTTTCAAATTTTTGAAGATTCCATTTAGTTTTCATTTTTATAAGTAATTCAGCTGAATCAGAAATCTTTAAATAAAAAAGTTAGGTAGTTCGGTTTAAATTGATATATAAAAGGCAAAAGAATTATAGCAGCTTCAAAATATATATAAAAGAAGAAAAAAAGGTCGCACTCTTTTAATACTTTCATTTATTCAAATTTTCACCTTTAATGCAATAATTCTGCTCAAAGTGGTGTTGTTGCTCTTACACATATTTTTACTTAATGGAAATTATAATGCACGTGATAAAATACAAATTAAAAGTGACATACTTTTATTTGCAACAGTTCTATAGGCTGCGGCTGTCGTATCAATTTTTCACAATTACCTACTGTAGCATAAAATGGCGCTTGACCAGCTTGGCGCCAAGGAAGTACGCGAGCCGCTATAAAATATAAACACCCAATTTTCTCCAATATTATCGCACCCCACAACGAAATAACTGTTTTGTGTTTTCCCTATCGCAATTATTTCTCGATTTTAAGGTGGTCATAATTAAATAACGCAGCGGTTAAATTGTTTATGGAATTTATTTTTAGGATAATCTATGTATCCTATTAAAACAAAATATTTTCTTATATCCCCATGATGTTTCTTGTATATCCAAGATATTCAGAATGTTGGACAATATTGGGAGGATATCGTAATAATATTGTTGGGCATTCATGCGAACAGGGTAATGCTTCAACAAATTCTTAATTAGAATTCTAAACAAACAAAAAGAGATCTCAATTATAGTAATAATAAATCGTTTGCTAATGTCTGTCAGTAACATATTTGTAGTTGATTATATCTGCTGTCATTCAAAACTTAGACTAAAATAGTTAGTACTGACACCACCTGTCAGAATAATAAAAAACATTTTAAAATTCAGATTGAGACATAATTATATAAATCTACCTTAATTTGTAAAAATTGCATTTTTCGTTATTTTTTTTTGCAGCTTTAATGTTTATTTTAAAATTCTTAAAAATTGATTGATTTTTAAAGTCTTAAAAATTGACTCAGTTAGGGGTTTTGCCTTCTTACATGTCGCAAATTTAATATTTTATTAGGATATTTTCGATATTCTTTTTTTACAATGAATGTAAGAGGGTAATTATAATTCGGATAACCAACTTATTCTACTAAACCATTATATCGTGGATTCAAATAGATGAAAGACCAGTGAAATAGTAAAAAATAATAGCATATGCTATTATTTTCTACTATAGAAATGCTACTATAGCTATTTTCTATTATAGCTATGCGCGCACGCACGCACGCACGCACGCACGCGCGCGCACACGCACACACACACACACACACACACCATCAAATCAATTTTTATCGAAACGAAAAGAAATAATGATGCAAGCTAAAGCAATGTTGCAGTATATAATGAGTTCAGATACGAGGATGAACGATGTGTTTATTATTTTTTTTCAGGTTTTCACTTTGTTGAAATATTTGTTTAAAAATATTGTTATATATTAAGAAATTTCCAAAATAAAAATATATTTTTGCATGTCAATAGGTATAAAAAATGATCCATTCATATATACGCACCATATGCAATGTCAAAACTGCATACTTCACTTGTTATAAATGTCTTAGAATTAACAAAACCAAAATCAGGAAAGAATATTTGCAAACATTTATTGATGCATTCTATGGTGTCATCAAAACTGCTGAAAAGAAATAGTAAAATTAAAGACCCTTTGATCACTAAAAAAGCGCACGCTTTCGTATTATTGAAAGCAAAATTATTAATAAGAATAATAATTTCCATGACATTTTTCTTCAATAATAAAAAGATGTCTTAATGCAAATTATTAAAAGATATGTATTTACCTACACAAACGCTGTGTACCTTTCTTGAAAAATTCTTTGAAAACAGATGGAAATAAAGATTTGCAATGATTCACATCACAATTGTCATCTTTACACCACCCCAAATGTACCAGAACTGAAAAGAAAGTTAAAACAAATGACAATGTTATTTTCCTATTTGGAAAAAAAATGAAGATTTAGAGCTACGCACAAATGGTCCAAATTATACTCCCGTTCTTAAAAAGACTAAAATTTGTATAATTCAAAACTCATCGGAAATAAAAAATTTGCAAGCATGTTAGTGAATACTTTATTTTAACTAGCTATCTTTGGTGACCACCAGATAGCTAGTTAAATTTCTATTAAATCTGTCATGGATAATTTGATTACGATTCCCCCAATAATGTCTATTTAACGAATCAAACTGTTACAGTCATTTTAACCCAGATATTTTAATAATTTTACATCCATCATGTTGCATAAATTAATCTTCCTAAAGGAATTATATTCCAATGCCTTTCGTAATAATTAAAGTACGGCAATTAAATTGGTTTTATTAGAAAATAATTTCAAAATTAAGAAAAAACAATTTTTTGTAATAACATCTTAGGAAATATCGCAGGGGAAAACGCCAAAAATCGTTTAATGAATTAATTAGAGAAATTAGGAAATTCACTCTGAGGCGCACATGTTAGTAAAAATGCCAACTTCTATTTATGATATATATATATATATTACAAAAACTTCAGCTTTATTATTTTTTAGACTCGAAACTAGCATTCACTAATTTTAATGAAAAATATACAAAATTCTAATTATGTAATTGATACAAAAATATTAAAATCTAGCAAAAACTTCAGAAGCTCAGAGCAAATTGTTGCCCAGGCGTACAGAAACTATCATATAAAGTAAAAATTACTCTTTTTTTTTATTACACACAATTTTAAGAATGTGTAAATATAAAGTCCTTTGTTTCAATTATCTTTTATACAAAGAAGCAAATTAATTACAAAAATACAACTATGGAATGGATATAAAAATCAAAAGAAATAAATCAAAATCGTAGCACTTACTCAACAGAAAGATCACAACAGTTCCAAACTGTTTTGTAGCAGCACCTAAAAAATAAAAGGTACATAAATGAATATTCCAGATGTTTTTATGTACTGAGAAACAACTGAAATTTCTTGCTCAAGGTTAACTAATGGATCTAAAATTTATATTAATCGCCATAATTGGTAGATAGGCAAGGCGAATTGGCAGTAATTCTTTCCAATATCTTTCAGAGTTTAAATTAAACTATCCATTTATTTTAGTTTGGGCGGATTTTTTCAAATAAAAATTCAGCTTTCAGTTTCTAAAGGAAAACGGAAAACTAAGAGTATGACCCCCCCCCCTCCATACACACGGTTCAAATTAAAGAAAGAAGTCCTTCCATATTTTTCGTATTCGAAATTTTTGATGTCCACTCACGAATTCGAATACTCTCTACACTTTTATGCAAGTGTCAGGATGCGTTTATTTAATCAAGATAGGGGTGAGAGGGACGATGAAAAGAAATGTTTATATTTAACAAGAGGGTAAACTCCTATTGTTCATGAACTTGTAATGGTGTGGGAAAAAGATAATTCACAATAAAATCCTTCAGAATCATTAAATTATGATTCATAAATGGAAGATTTCTGTCCTTAAAATTTGATAACTCACTTTCATACAAAATAATTGTTAAAACGTTTCTATTTTTCTTATGTGTTACTGAATTTTTTTGATATTTTGAAATTAACAACGGTAGATAAGATAATCTTGGTCACATTTAATAAAATTATATAAAACAGTGCTCATACCTAAAAATGCTCATACTATCAATATAACTCAACAAAACATTTCAACTATAAAGTTAGAAAAAGCATTTCAAATATTAAAATAAAATTCAACTATCAAAAATTTATCGAAGTTACTTAAGTATTTCTTATATCAGAATAAATCAAATCATCATTCATTTATCAAAATATATCATAGGTACAAAACTGTAACTAAATTTTCAATTCTCAATTAAAGTTCTTAAGATTTGAAGTAGATAATAAAAAGTTCAAATGATAAGTGTTCTTGTAATAAAGAAAAGTTCAGTTTTCACATTAAGAGTCACTTTATCTTTCTTAACCTCCTGCCATACCTAGAGGTTGGTTCATCAGACACAGGTATGTCCAGAGAATCAGCTTCAGCTGCACTGGAATCATCACAGATAGATATTACAGGTGGTTCACACTTTTCCAAAAGTTCCTTGTCTTGCTCACAAACTTCCAAAGGATACAGTCTCAAAGTTGGACGTAAGATTTCTCCACTTTTGGTTTTCAGTTTCACAAGTCTGATGTTTCCATCTGGCGATGTGAAGACTTAGATGACTTTGCCAAAAGGCCAGTCCATTCTTTTCATATTGTCACTGGATATCAGAACAATGTCTTCGATCTTGATGGAGGGCGAGCTTCTTATCTTTCTTTAAAATTGTCTGAGCTGTCCCAAATACTCATAGTGAGAGCGATTTCTTAGGTCGTGTCGTAATCTTTGGAGATAAGCAAACCTTTTATTTAAACATTTTATCAGTTTAGGGTAAGAGGAGTAAATATCATAAATTTTATCCTTTTCCGTATTGGTGACACTAACAACTGTTTTCCTTTTTTCTGTGTTTATAATTTCTTCGTCGGGGAAAATATTGGATTTAGGATTGTTTTTTAACCAAGAAGGTCCTAACCACCAATGAGATTCGGCTGAATTTTTGAAATTACATCCTCGAGAAGATAGATCGGCGGGATTCAACTGTCCGGGTATATGATACTAATCATCTGGATCAGTCAAAAGACGAATTTCTTTTACACGATTGAAAACGAAAGTGGACCAATTTTCATTCTGTTTAATCCAATAAAGAGTATTACTGGAAGCAGACCAATATCGCGTAACAACTTTTTCCATTCCTAAACTCTCTTTCACGTATTTGCAAAGTCTTGCCCCTATATTACAAGCTAAAAGCTCTAGTCTCGATACTGATATAGATTTGAGAGAAGCGACCCTTGCTCTACCTTGTATCAAATGGCAATCGGTCGGAATTAATACCTTCATTCCTCAAGAATACACACACAGCATACTCTTTCTCGGAAGCATCACAAAAGATATTCAATATTATATTGCTGTCTCTTTCCATTTTAAGCCTAAAAGAGGGACATTTTTTTTTGTTTCTGTTAGGTCAGATTCATTTTCTTTAAAGGGGTATGCTCCCATCCTCGTAAGTTGAACTTCGAAGGTTTAAGAATCTCTTGCGATTCATGAATTCCTCTTCATTTTCAACACTATGGATACAATTGACCACATAAAAAGCCTTCAAAAGATTTCGAGCTGTTTCGTTGTAATCAGGGGGAGCATTATTCAGATGATAATCAAGAGTTGCTCCCAGTAACAAAGGGCTGGAGGTTATTTCTAAAACTACTCTTCAGTGCTGAAAAATTTTTAAGTTTTCTTTCTGCCCACCCTGCCACCACAATGAACTTCAGATAAGGCCTATCTTCTTCATGAAGTTCTATCTGCAAAAATGCCTTTTCAATATTGGCAATAACTCCATATTTTCCTATTTAAAATTTGTTTAAAACAGAGGGAATAAGTTAAATAAAATTTGGCCCCTTTTCTAATCAATCATTTATTGATGGCGAGATTTTTTTCTCGGGAAGATCCATCGAAGATGGGTCTAATCTTCGTTGTGGAGTTTTCTTTGTAAACAAGCCGATGAGGTAAGCAGTGTTCAGGTTCTGAAGTATCAACCTCCATAATAATACCCTGATCCAACCAGTCCTTAAAAATGTTTTCGTATTCTTCTATTTTTCCTAATTTCTTTAGAGATTTAACGGAATTTGCAAGTCTTTTTTCAGAAATACCTTTGCAGTTTGTTAAAGGGGGATGTCATTCTACCTAAGGTAATCGTATTTGGTACCTCCCTTCTTCATTTCTAGTTACAGTTCGAAAAAGTTCTCCTTTGCTGATTGTTCCAATTCTTTCCTAGTTTTCTTTTCAATTGGATCACAAATTCCAAGTGTGTCTAATCGCCGTAAATCTGAAATGACTGCATCATTAACGTGACAGGATACAACAGTAGACGTAATGTCACTTTTTTCTATTTCATTTGTCTTTCCCATCAGCGTCCAGCCTAATTTAGTTCCTACACAAACTACTCCTGAACTAAGTTGCCTTACCTCTCCTGTGAGCAGTTTACCAGCGACGTCAGCATCAATTAATAAATGAATTTCTAATGAAGAAGACTGATACAATAATTGGTCATCATAAACATGCACTACATCAGTTAAAAATATTACAAATATTCTATTAGATTTCTCTCACACAGGGGGACAATTTTACTCTAGAAATATCAGAACAAATCTTTTCCTGGTGTAAACCTCAAAATTACAAATGGTAACTATCATCGACATTACTTAAGCGTGTAAACCTCAAAATTACAATGGTAACTATCATCGACATCACTTAAGCGTACCCGATACTTTTTATGGTTTTCCGCTTTTTCAACCCCGCTAAATAAAGAATGCAAAATAGATTCCTCGCTGATAACTTCATAATTCATTCTTTATGCGGCGTATTTTGATATGTAGGACCTTTGAGACCCTGTATCATATAGACAACGAATTTATTTAATTTCACCGTTTCCACGAATTTGAACAATTAATGTTTGTAAATAAACTTGACGTAAGGATGTTTTATTAGTTAAAGAGCTGTAAGTAACACTTTTTTTCTTCAGAAATTTTTTTCATTATTTTTATTACTTATGCATTCATCATTGGCCTTATACATGATAGGTAAGTGTTTCCCATTGCATTTAGGACAATGAATTGTTTATTTACAGAAACGCGCAATCTGTTTGGGTTTAGAATTTAAGCAGCGAAAACAAATTCCGCGATTTAAAAGAATTTCCTTTTTTTCGTATGTTAAACTCTTCGCAAACCTAAAATCTTGAGTCATATACGATTTATCACAAAAAGCGCATTCCTTATTTTTTTTATGAATTTCTTCTCGAATTATTAAATAAATCAAAACCAGATGGCCTATTTACATTTTCACGAATATGATGTTTCAGCGTTTTTTTTATATTTTTCTAAATCGAATGAAGAACGCTCTTTAAGAAAGTTTAAGAGATGAGTCAACCTATCACTTCCAGCTGTAATTAATTTAGTTTGATTTCATTCCTAAACTCTCAATAAATCGTTTGGTAAACATGACTCAACAAAAGGATATAGCAATATACTTGAAAAGTTATCTTCTGCAACTCCTAATGGTCTTAAAGCTCTGAGCTGCCCTTCTAGTTAACTAGAGAATACTTTTGACCTTGAGGATTCGCGTTATTTATGACTACCGAAAGAAGCTTTCTAATGTAAACTTCGATCCGCAAATCATCTCTTCCGCGAAATTAAAGCAGCGCTTTAACATTTAAACATTTGATAGCTTCCTCATAATTTTTTCCTGTTGGCAGGAAAGATTCCACTAACGAACACTTTTGTGTTGATTGCAACAAATACTGATATTTGCCATCATCTACAATATCTTCATCTTCATGAATCTTTTTATACTGCCCCAACCATTGAAGCCATTCCTTAATGTTCCCACTAAATTGTTTTAATTCCAGCTCTGAAGTCTAAATTTACGATTAGTATTACTGACAGATTCTTTACATTAAATTTACAATTAGTATTATTAACAGATTCTTTACATTACAGTAACATCTTGTTTAGGTTTTTTCAAAGCGTTTAATCTTCTCTGTAGTTTCGTTTTTTTTTTTTTTAATCTATCTGCATAAGCAGTTATTGCTTCATATTCCAAATTAAAATTTTCTTGTGTGCATGTTGCATCCCTTTGCAAAATAGCAAAAATCTTTGTATTTAAATCATTTAATTCTTTAAATTTCTGTTCTAACAGAACTATCTGTGCCGCCAAGATAACTGTGTCCTCTACTTTGTTTTCTAAAATTTTACAAGCTATATTTAATGATCTCGTAAAATTACTCCTAGTAGGAGTTCTTAACTTTTTAATACTTTCGATATCAATTTCTAATAATTCCTAAATTATAATTCCAAATACCTCGAATTCTATATTTACGTAGTTTTTATATACGTAAATTTGAGATTTCTAAGCCCCAAATTCAAATTAATCGAAATGTAAGAAAAATTATCTCTTACTGTATCATTCCGGGATCTTCTAAATAAAATAGAATCGAGGTATTCCAAGATTAATTAGATTCCATAAACATCGAAATCATTAATCCAAGTATTCTGAATTTTATCATCACTTTTTGCGGGACGAGGATACAGGCACAGATATTTATATACAAATATTTATATATTTCATTTTACGTGCACTAATTCTTTATAAAACATGCAACCATATTTGGTTCCATCATACACACTTCATCAATCCAAACTCAAACCTAAATTTACATCTCTTACTCTATGGGATCATGGGACATTTTTCCTGACATCACCAGCGCGCATGCGCTAAAAGGTTACATGCAATTAGGGTTACGCCAGGAATCCCAACAAGCAGTTTTCAATAGACAATGAACAAAATAAGCATGAACAATTTTTATCTTTTTGATGGAAATAAAGCAAGAATGGATTTTGAAGAAAACTAATAGCTCCACAAATGAAAAAGGTTAATTTATGCACTCAGAATTAAGAAGTAACATTAAAAAAAAGTAAGAATATTTAATCTAACGAGTTTTAAGAATAAACAGCTGCTAACCATTGTTACTTATTTATATGTTTATTATATGTTCAATTAATTTCAAAATTTTATGTAATTAACATCAAAAGCTATTTATGTTATTCCTTTAATTTTTAATAATTAAGAATATAATAATTAAGGATATAATAATTAAGTATAAGTTTTACTTCTTTATTAGCAGAATGTATTTATTCCAACTTTTTCATTGAAAGGGTTTTATTTGTATCCTGATTTTCACAGTCCTACTTATTTTTCTTAGTTTCCGATTGTTTCTCAAATATAGTAATTTTCATTAATCCTCTCGCCATCCTCTCCTGTCCACGAAAATTTCTGTTTTTCGCGCATTAGAACAAGCAAAAATAAAAATTCAAATAAGTAAACATTTACAAAGCGTTTTAAACGCTTACAAATTTTCAAATGTAACGCTTGAAGCACGCTACGGCCGTCCTGCAGAAGTTTAACTTAACGCGCTAGACGTGTGTGTACGGACGACGAAGAGGTTAGCACGTTGGTAGACAGTACAACCTTGGTAGCATTGCCTGCTAAGACACTAAATTTCATACATTGCGTATAGGCACAGCATCGCAACGCATAATTATAATATTATGTGACATGACAGAACGGGTTAAGCCGTTTACGTCGTAAAGCGTTCTGTCGTATCATTTTCATGAGCTTGACGCCTGAGGGCGCACTGTCCATCAATGTGTTAATCCATTCTCTTAAAATGACGTTCATCTAATTCAAGAATGTTTTATATCAAAAGCCATGATTACGAAATTCGAAAAGATTACTTCAAAAGAAAAAAAAATCGTGATCATATATTTATTTTTGGAAACAGAAAGATATAATATAAATAAACGAAATGCAATTACAAAACTTCATTTTACAAGGAGGTAAGGGATTCGAATCTCAACGAGAATTTTATACATGTGGACACGAAAAATATTTCAACACCCATTCTCAATACTTCCGCACATTTTCAAAACATACTTGATTTTGATCCATTATCAGAAAAGTTCTTTTAAGTTTATGGTGAAACAGAATTTAAAATTATATATATTTCACAGCCGGAATTTAAACAAATTTTTGTCTAAACTCAGCCCTTTTTATTTGGCAGATTTTAGCAAGTTCAGTTATAGCTGCATATCCTAAAATTTACATGGTTTTGAACTTAATCTATTTCCTGTGGCATCTCTTGATTACTCCAAAAATGGTTAAAATGTTACTTCTACAGTTATACAATGTTATTGAGTTGCACACAAATAACTATTCTATTCATTTCAAAAATATTTATGGCAGTTTGTAAACGTTTCATCTAAATGGCAGTTCACATATTCTATAAATTGTACATAAAAAAGTAATTATCCGTAAGTAATCCGTAGTAATTGCTCGAATTACAACCACAATACATGACCGAGCTCTGGACTGATGTCAATTTCTTAAATGGATTTGGATTTCTTATTTTATTCTCGAATAACGTGATCAGTAGCGATAGTTTTTATGTCTGTAATGTGTAGTTCAGGAGTGGGCATTAAGTAGATCGCAATTGGCCGGTGGACTACCAAGACATTTTAAACCGTGTACGGACGATGCGTGGCCTTACGGATTAGGTCATAAAACAGCCAACTGACCCATTGTTGGACCACCCCTGCCGGTGGACGTCGATAAAGAGCTTCTCGCAAATTGTCGGTAAACTGAACAGACATCGTAGAACCCCGAAAAACCACAAGAGAGGAGACATAGGGAAAAGTGTGCTTGTCTAGAAACAAACACAGGTCGTTAGAATGGGGCTTTAGGGTGACCGTCTTCTCTAAGATCTAAGAAGCGCAAAGAAACATCGGCAGCTAGACTAGAGAATCGGCTTTTCACAATTGATGCGACTGTGTTTACATAAGCAAGTGATTTGATGAATGTGTAGAGAACACATGTACAAAAATGTTGCGTATCATTTAACCTCGTTCTTTCGATGTATCTACCTGTGTAAATCTGTATTTTCAATGATGAATATAATTAAAACAACATATCGTTCCCGGCTCACAGACGTTTACTTAGAATCCGTGAAAGATTAGCAGTTAGTAATTATATACCGAGATGTTCACGTTTTGAGGACAACTACACTGCTCAAAACAATTAAAGGGTATTGAGGTTGTGTGATCTTGCAGCTGGAGAATTGTTTGAATGATTGATACATTATCGACAGACGTAGTAGGCTATATGAGATAAAAATGATATTTGTTTGACAGAAAAAAAAATGCGTTTAATTGGGCGTTTGGGTACAAAAGGAAAGAAACCACACAATTTGTGCACATGATAAAAACAAATAAAAAAGGCGTTTCCTTAAAGGAAAACAGTTTTTAGTAGGAGGTATGGTTTCCCTGGAGGGCCAGCAACGTTGAACACTTTTGAGGCATCGAGTCTATTAATGAGGGGCTGGGGTATTCTGTCCCACTCCTCCAGAAGGTCTCTTTCCAGTTCTTGGAGAGTTTGTGGGGATGGTAGGCGTTCAGCAATTCATCTGCCTAGAATGTCCCAACCATACTATTGGGATCATGTCCGGAAAATACGCTGGCCAATCCATTCGTATGATTCCTTCCTCCAAAAGGAAATAATTCACCGAGTTAGCACGATGTGCTCTGCAACTGTCGTCTAATAACATGAAGTCATCTCCAATTGCTGCAGTGCAAGGGTCTAAAATAGGTCTCAGGATCTCATCTCTATATCGGCGACCGGTTAGAGCTCCATTTCGCATGATATGGAGATCGATGCGCCCATCAATGGAGATTTCAGCACAGACCATCACTCCTCCACCGCCAAATCTTACACTTTCGTGCACGAACTCAGGATTGTTTCTACTGAAACGTTCCCTCCAGATGAAAATACGCTTATTATCAGGATAAAAAGAAAAATGGGACTCGTCAGATAAAAGAATATTGCGCCATTTATTTCTCCTCCAGTTCACACGCTATGTTGTCCACTCCCTGCGTGTGAGACGCAGTCTTGCTGTTAACGTGACACACATCATTGGTCGGCGAGCATACAAATCTACAGCGTGAAGGCGGTTTCGGACAGTTTGCGTCGAAACTGTGGTGCCAGTAGCCGAGCGAAGATGTTGAAGAAGAGTGGTATTCATATTTCGGAGCCGTTAGCGTTAAATAACGATCTTCATTGGGTGTTGTCGCACGTCTACACCTTTGTCCTAATCTTCGACCTGCATTTCCGGTCTCGAAAAAACGGTTCCATATCCTGGAAATCACATTTTGTGAAACTCCAATGGCTTCTGCTACTTCGGCTTGTGGCCCCCTTCTAACCGGCCAACAGCTCTCCAAGCTTCTGATTCGGTTAAATGATTTCGTTGAAATAACGTACTCATCGAAACAACGCGCTTACTGAATGTCGATCATTCTTTTCCGCTTTGTCTTACATTACGATGAAAACCAAATCAAATTCGTTGCCGTTAAAGCGTTGTCTACAACGTGAAACTCAAAATTTACATACTGCAAAGTTTGAAAATAAGAAAAATTTGCATTTGTGACTCTCTTTTTCAATTTTATGCACACAAAAAAATTACTTATTTCGTTATTTTATACAATATTTATTTTTTCCATTTGTTTATTTATATTTTTCACTTTGCTTTTTCTGTATATTTATATTTTTCTCGTTGCTTTTTTTTTATTTTTCTTTTTTCTCTGTTTTCTAAATTGCAATTGCCTAACTTCGGTAAAATTTTATTATTTACAAATTATGTTTCAATGACGTTGTTGGAATATTATGTAGACTCTTCTGCTTGGGCTATTTCGACCTCTCCATTTTTTCTTCTTCTTTCTTCTCATTTTTTTCTTCCTTTGGCTGTTTTTAGCTTCTAGTACACAAGATTATGAAAAAAAAATTGAATAGCTAGCCCTTTGATAGCTATTTAAATTCTAATTTTCTTTTAAATTTTATTTATTAGCTTTTATCGGTGTAACGCCACTTTTGGCACACACCTAATCATCATCAGACTACAAGACATACAATATCCTTTAATTGTTTTGAGCAGTGTATACCAACGAGAACTAACTTCAGATGAAAATGATTTATTTTTTAATTTATTTTGAATTTTTGATATTAAATAATCATTTGATATTATTATATTTGTGGGTATTATTATCATGTCTGTACTTTGTTATTATTATTATATTTGTAATTATGTATAAGTACATATTCCGCATTTATTATTAAGTTTCAATAAATATTGTAGACCGTTTTTTTAGCCCACGAGACCTATGTCACAGGATGGACTTCAACATCTTAAAAAATTAGAAGTAACTCATAGCCTGGAAAAGTCTGCCTATCCTTCAATGAACCCAAGGTGAAAAACAAAGATGAACAAATATCACCAAATAAATAAATAAAACATCAATTGGGAACATTCAATTGTCCTTTTATAATGTTTCAAACATCCACGAACTCTTTAATAAATTCCTCTTTAATAAATTCCACGTTTCAGGTCGAAAAGTTCCTTAAAAATTTACTATCAAAAAGTGTGTAATGATATTTTTTCTAATGAAGCAGGTGAAATATTTTATCAGCTGTAATTTAACTGCTGAGAAAGAAATCGCATTTCCTAACCGGTTGATAAAAATGTCAGCAATTAAAGGATCATAATTTTAGACAAATAAATTATTCTAACGTTGGCAAGTAACTTATTGCAAATAGAACGTTGTTGGTTGAATGTGTTTGACCAAACTAGTTTAGTTTATGCAGGCCTAAACTATAATCACGCAAGCGCAATTTACGCAGAAATTGAAGACCAGGAAATAAGACAGGAAATCGTTAGGGAAGGATAAAGGTTGGTTTACACTCGGCCCGTTATGAGACGTCTAGTAGGCAGCAAACGCGTAGAAAGGCTAAAAAATGCTGTTTGGTCCATGGCAAGTGCTTGTCCCAAAGGAACAGCAACATGCCGCTTTATTGTATTTTTTATCTTTCAGTGCATGAGTTTGTAGAGTTTGACGGGCTTTTTTTGGCGTTAAAAAATTGATCACTGATCATAGAGTAATACCGATACTTTTTTTTTATATCTTTGTTCTTTCTGATGCGAGTTTTTTTCATTTTATTTGCCATTTTCATTAGTTTTCCATATTTAAGTATGTTGACCTTTCTTTTTATTTTATCGTGCTTCTTTGTATGAATATCCATCATTTTAATACGATATGCAGGGAATACATGAATCTTAGGAAATTTTGGTAAACATAAATCGCTCCCTTTCTGCGCATGCATTGTCTTACTGATCATCTTATAAGTGGCAGAGTGTAAACCCACTTTTAGGCTACTAAAGAAAAATAATTTGGGGGAGGAGGAGTGAAAAAATAATTATCTCCTTTAACGACTGATTGCAGTGCGGTGTAAAACTACATAGTAATTAAATTTGGGAATTTTTAAAATTTTATCATTATTATTTAGATTAAAATTATTTTCAATTGTTCATATAAACGAAATCTGTATGAGGAAATGAAACAATCCATCCATCTTTCATGTAATAGATATCTAATACTAATAAAAGTGACAGTGTGTCGGTATCTATTAGTGTTTAACAGGCCAGGCAGCAAGGCCTAGAGCTATCAAATTTAGCACAAATATATTTGGTACTTGGGGAATTTTTAATTTTCTTGAAAATTTTAAATAATTCAAAATGAAGTGAAATTTTTATGTGCAGCCAAGACAACCTCTCAAAATGCTATAACAAAATATTTTTTTACATCAAAATAAAATTTAAATAATTATCTTTCTTAATCCTTTAAAGGGCCATTTTTTTCTAGTCATATTATGTTAAAATATTTTTAGGCTTGAAATTCGAATAAGAAAAGGGATTCATTTACCTTATTAGATAAATTTAATTTGATTAATTAATTTGGTTAATTAACAATTAAGTAACAAATCAAGACACATCATTTTGTCTGAGATAAAGAACTGAAGCATCTAAGTTCTTGCAAAAAAAAAAAAAAAAAAAAATTGTCAGAACTTATTCCAAACTACATAATTTCATACTAAGATTGACAAATTTGGTGGGAAGCACACTTCCCACGGCCCTAGAAAGGGCTAAATTAGCATTTTATAATTACAGCAATTTAACTACTACACAGTTTTTTTTAATTTCATAAAATTAATCCCAGTAGAAACAATATTTGCAGTTTAAAATTAAAATTTTAAAAGCGTTAACAAAAAATTACTAACCTTGACGATTTGAGAGAAGTGTCACGGAGGTGTTGAACTCAGTGTTCTTAACCTCCGGACATGACAGGTGAATATGGTAATGTCATGGCAGTGAAATTTCTTAGTAAGTGATTGTGCAAGAAAAATTGAGGATTTACTTAAAATATGAGTTACTAACCTTAAAATTATTACCTTAGCGCAAAACCCAACTGGATCGCATACCTCCTCCCCCCGCTTCACTTGACACTTTCCCAATAACCCTGAGCCTTCCTTATCTCGATTTCTGGTGACTTAATCCTGAACCTCTCCTTCCGCGAGTTTGTGTACATATTTCTTCTTGAACAATTGCATAACAGACGAGGGGAGGGGGGTGGAGATGCAATTATTGCTATTGAATATATTGTTTATTTTAGACCAATTTATTTTAGAAGTGATGGAAATTCGTCGTTACTTCATCGTTACTGCAATAGTCTATCTTGGTTTTACTTTTTTTTAAAAATTAGTTTGCAAAAAGTCTTTAAAATTTTAATTTTATTATAAGAAATTTTATTAATTATGATCATAGTCCCAATTTGATATTGATTTCTTATTAAAAGATGCAAATTAATTTTTGTTATTTTCATTCATATTTCCCACGCCGAATGTTCTAACATTATAGGCCGCGGTGGCCTGGTGGTAAGGTTTCGGCTTCGGAACCGAGGGATTTCAATTCGAGACTCGATTCCTCCGAAGAACCATCGTGTAAGCGGGTCTGGTGTGTGCTAAATCCATCGGGGACAAACGTCCACCCACTGAGGTGGTGTGGAAGTATGGAGAGGGAAATGCCATCCCAGGTGTCGTCTAGTCCTTTGACCGCGATTTAAAATTACGAGGTCCGTCCCAAAATAGCCGCAGTGTTGTTTAAAAAACGGAACGTTAATATAACTATACTAAATCTAATTGTTCAGAAAAAATTAAGACATCCATTTCTATTTGAGTGCAAAAAGTGAAAATCGGTATATTGGATGACCAGAAAGATTGACAGCATTATTAAATCCTGTGACATAGTAAAATATGACATTGAAACGAATTGGAAAGAAGCGACAACAAGGCAAAATGATATACTAAAAATGGTATATAACATAGGTTATCAAAAATAGCACCGATTCTGGGGTCCTCACATTTAATGAAGGCAGAAAAAAAAATTCAAGAACTGTTCAAAATCTTTCAGGGACTTTTTAAAAAAAATTCCAAGGATCACAAAATTTCTTTTTTAACATAAAAATGCAAATGATAAACTTTAATATTTTTCAATTAACTTTCAAATGCATCATAACTTTCTTGCTTACATTTTCGAGATTCTTAAGGAGAACACTAAGTACACCAGTTGTTATGCACATTTTGCAGTGAATAAAAACCAATATTCATATTTCAAAGTGAATATCGAGATCACTGGAAGCGCCTTACTGTTGGCAATTGGACGGTTGCTACTAGATGCTAATTTCACAAAAATTACTACCAGGTGCTGAGTTCACTGACACATTCACATTCTCAAGGGAGTACTAAGCCATAAATAGATTTTATCTTCTCTCCAAAAAATAACGGATGAAGATTTCAGCTATTTTTTCAAACTTTCAAGAATGTACCGAAATATAAAGTACTTTTCGAGGATCCCGAGTAGAGAAATATAAAATTCAAGTAAACTTCAACGCCTGTAATTACTAAGTTGATAATGGCTATGACTTCCTTTTAAACAATAAGAAAAAGGAAATGGTGAATACCACACAGAAAAATTTTTGTTTGTATAAATAATAATTGTCCTCTGACTTTCTCTCAACACGAGGCATCCATTCAACAAAGCATTTTACTACAGTGAGGAACATTCTATTAGTATCCTTAGGTTCGTTCATTGTTGCATACATTTAACCCGTCAGCAAACGTACGGGGTCAGTTTGATCCCAAAAATTCTAGGAATTTGTAAACGTTTACACTTCTTACTTCCTATACCTTCAAGGGCGAGCAAGAATAAAAATATTAGAAAAGCAAAAATCAATGAAATAATGTACCTCATTTTTTATTGGAGGATTGGAGTCAAATTGACCCCTACATATGTTAATGTTTCAGATACCTTTAATTTTATAGCGATGAGAGTGTACACATATGAACAACAGAAATATTCTCGCAAGAGTTCCTATTGATAGTAAAAATGATGATCTCAGATTCATTCGATATTGATGGAATTTTGAAAAGCGATCAAGATACAGAATCGTAAGGAAACAGTCTCTGAATACTCTAGAAAATCTGAAGAACAGTCTTTTGCCTATTTGTGAAAAAAGAAGCAAATCCTTTCATAAAATGCATTCCCTTATAATATGAAAAATTGTTTTGAAATTCATGTTAAAAAGTCATTTTATTTTAAATTAGAAATGAGTATGTATATAAAATTTTATATTTTTTTTGAGTATATATTTTTTTGAGTATGTATATAAAAATGAAAGACAAAAATTAAAGTTTCAAAGTTGTACGTTTAAGTTTCTTTTTCCCCAAAAAATTTCAAATTCAAACTCCATGTAAAAGATAGATTTTCTTATTCTTTCAATACATTTATACAGAAAAAAAAACTACTTATTTTAAAATAATAAGTTTTATATGAATGGAAAGAAGGGAAAAAAGAAATGAATGCAGAAAAGGTATGCAAAAAGGGGGCTTAACTCAATTTTAGTTTTTCTTATTAAAAACGGATTTTATGTCTTAAATAAAACATATTTGCACAAAAAATATTTCTATACTCTACCCATATTTTATTATATGGTATTATAGAATCCATATATTTATATTATGAATTATAATAAAATATGGGTCCATATTTTATTAAATAGACCCATATTTTATTATAATATGATAAAGAGTAAATGCTGGAAAATTTGGGATCAATGGCCCTACGCGTGTGCTGATGTTCAAAAAAATGAGTGCACGTGCTGAAGGGCTAAGATAAATTTTTGCCCCAATTAGATGAAATACGATTTGGACGTATTAGAACTATTTTGGGCGTGTCTTGTAATTATGACTCATGGCCAGAAGATGACAATGAACCAGCATCTCTTCATCAAACATACAGAAAAGGTGGGCATTTTGCCTCGAGAAATTTAACGTCTGTTATGCCCATTTAGAAAGCGGTTCTTTGACGGATTCAATTATCGAGCCTGTAACGATATCCCGCTCAGAAGCCAAAACTTCAACACCATGAGATCTCGGTTGTCCTTACTGCAAGCAAAGGAAGTGCTGAAATTGTATTGATGACAACCCCCCTCGCCCCCACTAAAATGAGGAATCAAGAAGTAATTACAGAACATTTAAATAATAATTGTAGACTTTGCATGCGGTTATCGAACGCATGTCTATAGCTTCATGTTTCACTGTCAGGTATAAAATTGCCAACAGCATAGATGTTGACCGTGATACAAAGGGAAGTTACATTACCACTTTAATTGCCGCTCACACAACACGTGTGTGATGCTACCGCCAAAGGTTATTGACCGGTACTGCACATTCTGTGATGACTGTTTCTGTGATGACTGCACATTCTGTGACACAAATTTCTTTAACACCGATTATTTCATCGATTTAACACCAAAGTATTTCACTGATACATTGAAAATGAGACTGGAAAAATGGTCATTGGACCTCCCGCGGTAGGTTTACTGTTAAATTAACCCTTTGCACTCGGAAACGTAATTCGATGCAAAATTATTAACCAAATAAAAACTTATTTACTGCTCCAAAAATTAAATATATATAATTGTTTTCACCCGATTTCTTCCGTTTGATTAATTTGCGTCTTCTTATTACCTTACAGGTATTTTTAATAATCAAAACTAAATAAATAAAATGTCAAAATGATGCAGCATCTTGAATGGCGAGTGCGAGTCACTCACTATACGATAGCAAAGGGTTAATTCCTCAAATATTGCCGGTACCTGGTGACGTTTGATTACACAGAAGTGTTACTATTAAAGTGAAGAAATTATTATGCACCTACACAAACCTTCAAATTTCTGTTAGTATTGCATTCAAATATTTCTATCATTATTAACAAGAATGCTATGGTCACCTGTCATTGGTAAAACTCATCTCAATAATCGTACATTTAAAAAATTTATTTGATTCTGTAATATCCATAGTAGAAAAAAAATACATCCTTTGAAGGGTTGACAAATGCCATTAATCTTTAACTGTTAAAGGAAAGTATACTCTATTTAGCAAAGAGAAATAAAGCAAAAGAGCTATTAAATCTATTGTTAGGAAGGAAACAATGACACTGTAAAAATGTTTAAAAAATATAATAAACAGATGACACTTGGTGACGTATTATTCCACTGAAGAGAAAATTGGTTTTGAATCGTAAAAGGATGTCAGCCTGATTATATAATAACTGCTTTAAAAGAAATCTGAAGACTTTGAGAGCATAAATACAAGGGGAATCCCCTAACTCTTATCCTGTTATTCTATTGTCAAGTTTTTAACAATATTCTAAAGGAAAAATAAGGTTTTACAATGAAGAAATAAATTTACGGTGGCTATTCATATGCCCATAAATATTATTGCTTTTTAAAACTTATTAACGACATTTATGACAGCGAGATTTTATGTTTTTATACGTTACTAATTCAGTAAATTATTATTGCAAAACAAGTGTGAATTTGGTTTTAGGGAAAAAACAGTTTTTCATCTTTTAAAATGCAATCAGTAATCGAATAAAAAAATCTTAAAAGAATAGAATTCATTTAGAAATTTCTTATAAGAGAATGTCATCTCATTAACCAGATAACCGATTAATTATATTCATCTTGCTTCGCATTGAATTGAAATGTTTCATTATAACCAGATAACACGTTAAAATACAAGATTATAAAACCTAGTTACCTTATGAATGGCAGAAACTGAAAATTTCTCCCTTTTTCCTTCACTGATTAAGCAACTTTTTTACATTCATTTTTTTCAGCCTCTCAATAATGATTTTTTTACGACAGTTATTTTCATTTTAAAAAAGTTTTGTAAACCTATACAACAAGCAAATGTTTGCAAAAAAATCACCAAAAAATTTAATTTCGAATTAATATTTTTTAAATCTGCTATTGCAAATTTTGTTATATGAGAATACTTATTTTGCAATATAATTAATCATCGGTCTGACAAAGTTTTGTTTATCCCATAACCTGTCAGTATGAAGATACCCATTACTTTTATTGTAGAAATTGATGGTTTTGATTCATAATCTGAAAGTATGAAATCATAAAAGCTTTGTATTTTTTCTTGTTCGATGTTCCTGCCGTAAAGTCAATTCGTGCTATATTTGACTGGTTCCAACTTGTTTTTTTTTAAATTCAAATATTTTTTCATGTTGATTTGTTCTTTAATCAACAGGCTCCATGGATTCGAGTATTTTGTTTTTAGCTTTATATTTTCATTAAGCTTCTGTCTATTTTTCTTTACCATCAGGCTTTTGTCTGTACTTCCGTATTGCTTTTTTTTTTCGTTTTTTCATTGATATCTTTTAAGGATCCATTGTCTTTACATTGTCATGATAAAAATACAAATTAATAAAATAGTTTGGTTTGTTTTAAAAGATTAAATAAGGTCAAAACAAACAGAAACGTCCACAAGATTGCTTCAAAGATTCAACCAAAAAAAAAAAAGTTAAGCATGCGAATCTTCTGGATTTTTCTGGGGTTAATCATTTTTACACAATGGCGCCAATAGATATTTGATTCTTTAATTTATTTAACTAATTTCCTTCAAATTATTAAATTTTTGTTTCATGCGCATTTAATCACGTTCAAAAGTAAAGAAGAAAACGTAGATGTTTTATTTATTTCAATTTACTTATATACTTTATATCTGACAAAATCTTTTAACATCATAAACCCGATTCCATAGACATGCTCTGACATGATAATAAAATATGGGTTTTAAAGGCTTCGTCAATCATTAAAGTGCTTTTTTATAAAGTAAAATAATATAATAAGTACACAATTTTAATAATCAATAATCAGATTATTCAAAATTAACATATCAAAGGATCAATTCTTTTGATCGAATAACTAAGCTTTTAGAAGGATGGTTGATAAGGCAGATAAACTGTAATTCTTGATACGAAACTGAACATTCGATCTCTAAAGATTTATAAATACAATTTTAAAAAAATGAAAAATGCTACTTAAGCCATTCAGAGGCTTAACTGTAAAATCCAATAAATTAGCTACACACCCAACATGTGGGAAGCAAATGCAAAAAACCATACAAAAAACTCGAAACCAGACAAATTCTGAGCATGCCGTGGTATATTAGAAATGAAAATATTTTTAAAGACTTTAGGCTACCAACGATCCAGGAATTCGTCAGGAAAATAGCAATGAAGTACTATCAAAAATTAGACAGTGACCAAAATGAGGCCATAAGGGAAATCCCCATGATGACCTCAAAAGTAACAAATCTTATAAGACCGCGTACATTGATATCATAATTTACTGGCATCGGCCCTAAGACTCATTCCTTACCTCGTCAATATGACTGAGTGTATTTCGTTAATAGCCAGTGTATTTAAATGGACAAATCCTTTATTATATTGATAGGATTAATATATTTTTTGGTCTCTGTTTTTCATTTTTTCTGTCTTCCTTAATTTCTTTTTACTTTTATTAATGTTTTACCCTAATTTTTATTTTTATATAATAATACAATAACTACAATTCTCAGAAAACTAAATGAAGTCATCATTAAATTTTTAAAAGTTATGCTCAACATATTTGGTTTGTCAATAAGTTCACAGTTCAGGGCCGTCGAATCTAGAGACTCTCCCCCCCCCCCCACTGTTGGCACTAGTTAACTGTAAAATACACAAAAATAGAAATATAAAATAATTCAATTTATTAAAAAGAATATTTAAAATGGAATGGATATAATTTGCACTCCTCCTCGAAATCATTAAACAGTGGCTTCCGTTACTTAATTCTTTGAAACGTGCCTCTACATTAAGCAGTTTTGGCTAATCAACCATGACCAAGGTCTGGGAATCCCGATTCCGATCTTTCAAAGCTATTTCAATTCTCACAATCGAAACATTTCTATATGTTTCTTTTCATTTTCACGTTGTATATCACTATAACAGTTTAATAAAAAATGATGATTACAAAAAAGTAACAGATTTTTGCTAAAGTTCTAGATGGGCTCTAAAAATACAATTTTCACGGCAAGAAATAAATATTACTTTCACGGTAAATATTAATTTAAAAGTTAATTATATAAAATATTTTAATGCACACCTTAATGAATACAATAGAAATATCGAACACAACAAAAATCGGCAGCATAGGATACGAATGATTTAGTAAAATGCCCAGATGCAAGCAAAAAATTATTTTACTTAAATAAACAAGAAAACAATAATACAAATAAGTAAATCTAGAAAAATCGATAACAACAATAAAGTTGTTAACTATTGAGAACTATTACAACATGTTTTAATATGCATATTTGAAAAATATTTTCACACATATTTAAATATAATACTCTATAGAAAATAATTTTCCTAATGCTTAAAAACATAATTTATTTTTAGTTTATTTACATTTTACTCTAATTAGTATGATTAACTATAGTGACAAGAAAACAGCAAAACGTTTATTGTCATTTTTTAATTGGAAATAAATTTTAATACCTTAGCAGAATTTTATTTTTCATGCATCTAATACACACATTTCAAAAACATATTAAGTGATGAGCTATTTTACGAACAAAACCTTTTTTTCTCTGTAAATAGAAATAAAATACGATCCTCTTTTTTGCATATAATGCAGTTATAAATAACCTTGAGAAATTATTTTAAATTTTCTAAACCTACGCATTGCAAATTTTTTTCTTATCATATATCAACGTATAAAAATTAATCTTGCATATTTGCTTAAAAACTATTTTTAAAAATTGAGAAGTATTTTTTTAAACCACTTACACATTATGTAGTTATTATGACTACTTACCCATTAAACTGCTGACATTATTCACATAATATAAAAATAATGATACTGAAAATTCCATAATTTTATAATAAGTTTATATTCTAATGATAATAAAATTTTTAAAGAGATTTAAAAATTAAGTTATAACAGCTTCTAAAATTTTGATTGCATAATTAAGTTTAAAAAATAATGGAAATAACATCATATAATTATTTCATTCTTGTATATGTATAACCTTCATCCATTAACCATATTTTATCCGGAATTTTAAAGACAATAACGGAATCTTCCTTTATTTAAAGACATGAAAATATGAAACATGACTTACAATTCGCCATCAAAATAGCAGATAATCCAACGTAGAACTCCACTACAAAAAAACAAAACAAAAAACAAGCCGGCAACGGATGCTACAAATCAAATGTACATAACGCCATTAAAGATGGATGAATGAAATCAGAAACGCGGCGACCGCGCCCTCTGTGGGATGTCTGGGCGAACTTACCGAATTGAACAATGGAGAGAAACGAGAACCGAAACTTTTACGGTAAATTGTTTAATAAAACTGAGCATGCGTGTTGGATTTTTCTTGATTCTCTTTTTCCATACAGCGGGGGGAAAATATACGGAGTGATGTGATGGTTTTGTTGCACGGTTTTGAAAATAAATAAATGAATAAAAATTTTAATAATTGGGTTTCTTTCGGGCTATACAATCTACAACATTATTTATTTAACCATTTTCTGTTTTTTTATGTTTGATGTATACACAAACAAATAGTTTTTAAAAATATACATAAGAATTCTTGTACTTTGTACATAACTGTACATGGTCAAATTGTATTGTTAAGGTATATATGAAGTATGCGTTTTTAAAACAAATATAATGTTTTGTATAGTTATTTTTTACTTTTTTTGTAATCAAATATACAAACCTCCCTGACAAATTTGGAGGTGTTGTCTTGTGTCAGGTACAGGTTGATACTGATATTCTAGAACACCTGGAAACTTGATTTTTTTTTTTTTCCTTCGTCGGAATGAAAGCGGGTACTCAGTGGGTATTGGTTTTTGCACTTGTGCCAAGATTAGGATTGAGTTTACTCCCGCTTTTGCATAATCAGAAGCAGATTGATAATCCTATGTACCAGGCGCTTTTACCGTCAATTTTATATTTGATACACCAGGCAACCGTTTCCTTTTGTAATTAGGAAGATTAAAACGCTATAACAAAAGATATTAGCTTTAAAGACTTTAAGCTCGACTAAAACCTTTGCATAAATGTGATTGCTAACATTAATTTTGCACTTTATTTTTTAAAGCAATATTAAAAAGTAAGAACTTTTGATAAAGTTTAAAAGTATTTTCAGTTTTAAAAATATAAAAACATTTTTAAAAAAGCTTCTTTTAAATCGAAATATTCTGAAAATTTTATTAATATTTAACGCTTAATTTTTATTTATTTAAAAATTATTTTATTAATAATAACTACTGATTTAGTTACCAATTTATTTCGAATAAAATGTTATTTAAAACAAAATGCATTTATTTATTCATCGAGCTTGTCTGGGCGTCCGAGAATAAAAGAACACAGTAACTGCAAAAGGTTAAGAATTGGATGAATAAAATTTGGCACTGAGATTAAGCATCTAAAGTGAAGATTTATATCAAATTTTGATATAAATCCGTCGTGGAATTGACCATCTGTTTGACTATGCATGCAATGAGGAAAAAGCACAACTTGAACAAATAAACAAAATTTGATGCATAATTTTCGCATCTAATATAGAATTTTTTCAAGTTTTGAATGAAATCCATCAAAACTTGGCGATCTGTCGGTCTGATCATTCTGAATGCAGGTAAACGCAATAATTTAAAAAACGCAGCTATGTAAATAAACGAAATTTGGTTTGTGATCTTATTATTACAATTTATATTTCTCTGTCAAATTTTGTTTTTAATTCTTAGAAAAAAGTTTCTAAAATGGATACTTAATTTTCTTTATTACATAGCACAAAATACTCATTCGCGCGTTTCTATTACTCTGAAAATAAAAATATGAGCTCTCCTAGCTTCACGATTTTGTTCCAGGTCCATAATTTTATTCGCTAGAGAATGGATACCAACTTTATTAGGAAATATGCGGTAAAGATTCGTTGAGACTACTCTAGATGGTTTTTGGTTCTGAAAAAAATATTGCAAAGAGCTTGTTTAAAGCGACGGTTCTATGCTATTTCTTATCATATTATTCCACATGAAATAAGAATTTTATTCGATTTATTTCGATTAATTCATGAAGTTTAATTAGATTTCTTCTACAAAATATGATTAATAATATATTAATGTTAACTTCTTGCCTTAAAAACTAAATCGATTGCTTAAATTAATGTTATATTAAGATATAAAATCTTAGTATACCTGTAAAAAGAACTTGTAATTTAAAATTTAAGAAGAACTTTTAACTCGTTAAATGACTTTGGAAAAGATCCTTTAATTTTTTAGAATTCAAAGATTTAACATGTGAAATTAAAAGCTAGTTTAAAAGTTCTTCATTGCATAGAATGATGGCAGAATGATGAGAAAAATACTTGTGATGATATTCTTGTTATCTAGGTGAGAATGTTCAAAATCCTAAAAAAAAAAAAAAAAAAATGTGCATCCCGAATGAGATGCTTTGGATAAATCAAGTAATGAACCTATAACCTTCAAAATTGAAACTGATAATAACTCATGATTTTCTAGAATTTTTATAAATCGCTGGTTTACAGATTCAGTGGAATTTTGTTAAAACTTCTAATTAGATAATAGATTTTATTTTAGACATTTATTATTATTTCCATGTATTTAAAAACAGATAAAGCATCTAATATACTTACGTATCCAAATGATTTTTGTCTTTTATTGCTTTTTTGACTTAATAACAACTTTAATTTTTTTAATTAAATTTTAATTAATAAATTAAATGAACTGTGATTCGATACACGGATCAAGCACGTTATAACATTAAAATTAAGTATTATTCAACTGCACAATTTTCACATAATTTACATTTTTAAAATCGTATCTTTTATCATAAAAGTTCTTCTGAAATAGTTTTGTCCTTTAAACAGTAACTAAATGGAAATGAATGGATTGAACATCAGGATTAGGTAATAAGGTAATTGATAAGAAAGCCTTGATAAATAAGGCAAATTAACATTTATGATACAATGCGATAGATTTATATTATTTCATTATATTTTTATCAGAGAAATACAATTTTTCAAATTGTAGTATTATCGTGAAATAATATTTATTTAAATAAAAATTCTCCCTACTTTGTTAAAGGAAATTTAGCTTATTTTTGTAACCAACATTTTCATAATATAAAGATTTCGAAAATTCAATTATTAATCCCGCATTATTAATTTTTTCTCGTTAAATGTGATATGAATACAAAAAAAAAGGAAATTAGAATCTAATATTGTTTTACTGAATTTTTACCGCGGATGATATGCTGTTTTTCTACAGATGTTCTAAAAATCAGTTGTCGCATTCTTTGAGAAAGCAGATGTTTTCTACATCTGGCGGTTCCTTTTTGTGCTCATCTCTTTTCAACATGATTCATAATTTATCGTAAATCATGTTTTTATTTTTACCTAGAAATAGAAGTGGACGATCATTACATCACCTTACACAGACTGGATCGATTTACGCTTTTGTTACCTGCTGTCCTTCAATTCCGTCTAATGTTCTTGCACGGTATCACGTGATATTTGAAGGATATTTTTTTCTTCACTGAATGTGTATATGTATGTGTTGGTGTTCTACAGGTAGATCGATTAATCTATAGCCACCAAATTTGGTATATGTATACCTTGGAGGGTAGGAAAATGCAACTTCCGAGTGTGTGAATTTCGGCTTTTCCCTGCGATAACTTCAAAAAATATAACTGCACAAAAATAACCAAAGTTTCTAAAAATAACAAAGACATTAAAAATTTAAAATGTGTGCAAATTTTTTCTGAATTTTAGCAATTTTTTTAAAATTATTTTTACTCTGATTTTCAGCAATAGATTATATTATTAGATTGAAATTCAAACCGTCTGCATTGCTTCATTAAGTATTTAATTTCGCGATTTTCTTTCATTGGCGAAAGTTAAGGAAGAAGGATTCTGTTTAAAATTAATTTTATTTATACTTGGTAATAGAAAATTTACAAGACAAAAAATAAAATGAGGTTGAAATACCGCGAAAATTAGAAGATAGATGAATCGAATAATTACATTTCTAACGGCATTCTTATGTCATAATGTCTTCATGTTCAATGAACTGATTTCCATTCGGAATGTTCATGCGCATAATGAACAGATCATATATAAGACTACTAAAATCAGATGACTTTAATGTCTTTGAAAACTGAATGATAAAAAATAATTTTTTCGCTGGAATCATGTTATAACAGTTATTAATGAGTTATAACATCAAGATTGAAGAATGATCCCAGTTATTAAAATTTAAATTAATTTAAAATGGATATAAATATAATATGAAACTCTATGAAAAGATACTAGGCTCTCCTTAGAAGCATTTTCTTTGCATCCAATTAAACAGCACTTTGATTAGAATAAGCTTTAAAATTTCACAATTAAGAGCGACAAAGAATTTACTATTAAAATGTAATTAAGTGGAGAACGCGGTTACAGCGAACACAAATTCTAACCGAAAATTACATGATTTTTTTTGTATGCTAGTGAAAGGCTGCAATTTCTCGATTCATTATTCCTACTTAATAGTTTTTTCCGTAATAATATAAGCATTAATCATTGTAATCTTCATTTCACAAATTAAAAATAATACGTAGTATTTTATGATGAAATAAAATGATTTTAGAAGATAATGTTAAATAATATTAAATATCAACCTGCAAAAAAGTTTTCTGCAACTTTTTAAATATACTGCTGGCATTCCTTAGAAAATCTAGGCATTTTAAAGCAAAGAATGAAATGTGGTAATTTTTTTTAATGCTTCATATACTTTTCACAATTCAGAGTTCCTCACAATCATATGGACAAGCGATATTTTTAATATAACAAGCAGTTCAAAAGATGACACAATAATCGCGAAACAATAATAAGGCTATGGAATCATAACATAAATGAACTTACAACCAAAAAATCACATAAATTTCATAAACTTTTGTAAAAAAAAAAAATGTCTCCCCAAATATAGAGACTTTTCAGGTATTTTGTGTTTAAATTCAAATTTTAGATTTATTCCTTTGAATTATCTTGAAATTCGCATTACGCATGCTTCAAATTAATGTTTAGAGAATGTGTGGCTTTAATGAGAATCAAATACTCTACTTGTTGCTTTAATTCCTGACTTTCTGGAGTATCAGGAATTAAAGTAACAAGTAGAGACTGTGAACCATAGGCATTCACTCTCGTGAAAGTACTTTCCAAAGTTTTTCTATTAGATTCAGGTCTGGACCTATACATGACCAATTTAAAACAATCACTTGATTGTGCGTAAACTGTGTTATTGTGTGTAAATGGCATTGTTCTATAGGTATTTCCAGTTTACTCTTGCTAAGATGTTTCCATTTGCAAGTAGATGGTTGTTGAAGATATTTTGAGAATTCTCAAAGAACTCTCTGCCATTCAGTAAATGAATATTGTTCCTTTGAACAGAACACCCACATTAAGAGAGAATCCCTTCCTCATTATCGATTCAAGAGTTCGTGATTTTCTTGTCGCAGATCATGCCAACAGTATGCCCAATCATCAGAACCATCTAAATTGAATGCGTTTTTTTTTCGGCACTGAAGCCACATTTAACCATTCATCCTTTTTTTTTAGCCCAAAAGAACACTTGTCTTCTCATGATGCAATTTCAACTTAAATAATCCTACACTAATTACCCCGACTTCTTGCCTTGAGACACACGAATGAAATCTGAATGACCTTACCGCTGCAAAGAGCATTGGCGGAAACTAAGATTGAGTCCTAAGGACTATCATCCCGTGTGAAACATGTCCCGTCATCGGTAGGGGGTAGTCGATCCTACACCATTTCTGTACCCAATCGGGTGGCGAGAACCAACCACCATGCTGGAAATTTGTTATCCTCATATCTGAGGTATACGTTAATAGGAATCAGTGTAGACAAAATTATGAAATATGGTATTGGAATTTTGCCCGTATGCGACAGTGAATATTAAATCTCGAAAAAGGAAACGCTAAATTCCTCGCAATTTCACAAATATGTTTTTTTTGTTTTTTTGCTTTGAAACTGCTTGCAAAATACTTTTAACTTGTCGCTGAAATATCGTTCTTGGACGACCTGAAAGCAATTTTGCAATCGCATTGTTACTTTTCTATAAAATTTCATAAATTTTAGATCAACTACGGTTCGTTTGTTTAGTAGTATCATAAACTTTAATTCGTGTCCTTAAACGCCAAATTTTAGTTATATCGGTTGCAGAGAACTTCATGGTGTGAGGCAATTTTTTAAACTATTCGCAAACCGAAGAATGAGTCGTGAATTTATATTTTGAAATAGTTAAGTCACGAAGAGAAGGCAGATCAAGAATTTTCTTTCATTCAATCATTACAAAAGCGAAAATTTTCATTGTCCCTATATTTTTGACACGCATTTTGAATTTTTTTTTACAAAAAAAAAATGATATAGGCGTAATATTTCTATATTGCAATACATTTATATTATAATTCTGTACGCTGGTAATTTTTTTGTGATTGCAACTCCATTTTTTGACTTTGTTATCTCAACCATATAATTTTGAGATGTACTGTATAGTATTTAAGCTTTTTATAGAATAGCAAATATTATTAGGCTAAGTATGAAAAGAAGAACATGGTAAGACTTTTATTTAAAAGGCATAAATTCTACAGAATTACAAATTATATAAAAATAATAAAAGAGTGCCATTAAAAATATCTTGTTTAAAATACGTGAAGGAAAATGAATATGATATTCAAAACGAATTGGTAACGCATTCCATATTTTAAAAGTCTGTTATTGAATAGAATGTCTAGAAAATATGTGAAACATTAACAGCTTCATATTTTATGTTGAAATTCCTAGTCACTCTATACAATTCCGGTTTTCAAACGTCGATGGAACTGATAAATCAAAATAACCGGAAGGCTTTTTTTTATTTTTCATTTTATAACTAACATATTTTCATAAGGATGCGTGATGAACAGTTCAATACTAGATAAAACAAAATATATGCAGACGTAAATACCATATTGTGGGTGATACGATTTCAGTCACAGTGTCACGGAAACGTGAGGTACTATTCTTTGCGGAATGCTTAGTCATCGAGATCATATTCTAAAATTCAACAGTTTGGTCAAGGCTGTGATCAGATGTTACTTGTCTCTGTCTATGTGAAATAGATCAAAGTCCTTTACTCGCTTGTTGAGCGGCATTTTTTCACCCATACTCATATAAATGAAGAAACTTTTACACAATTTATATACTTTGAGTACGGCCGCTTATTTTTTTTAACATTAAGTCAATGTTAATTCTTCAGAACGTTTCTAGTCATTATCAGTTTTCAAAGAAGAATTTTTGTATCATTGTTTCTGTTTTTTATTGTTTTTTTATTCTAGATAATCAATGAAGTAATTATGTATTTTTAAAACTTTATTTCAAGACGAACTTAGAACTGAAACTGAAATGAGGTAAAAAAGAAGTATTGAAAAAAAATCAGAAAAATTAATCTATACTTATAATAAAGCTCACTGTGTGTGTATGTGTGTGTGTGTGTGTGTGTGTTAAGATCAAAAATTTATCTTTTAAATGATACCAATGTTTTAACCTTAAAATTAAATTTCTATTTTTAATGAATTTTTAAATAAATATTTTAACTATATTTTTCAACAATTTTTTTCGTACAAAATAAAAATTAAGATTAAGCACGTTTCGCATTCATGGGAAAAAATTAGTTTTTTTCAAAGTGTTGCCATCCCATTGATTAAAGCTCCAATTAAAAATAAATTAAATCTTTTTGGAAATGAAATCTGCAAAAATATAATTTTCGGCACGTTTCTGTAGGAAATGAAACAAATATGAAATATTTTTTCTAAAAAATAAATTCAAGAAAAATTATTTTATGATCTTTTACACTCTCTATATTATTAATCCAATAAATCAGTTTTATTTTAAGGCACGTTTTGTTTAATATGAACAGGATATCCATTCAAATCAGGGCCACACAGCTAATTTGTAAACCTTTAGTAAGACACAGATATGCTAAAATGAACTAAATGGAAAATTATTATACTTTATATAACTTGATTCAATAAATGCTCTAATAAATAACGAATTTTTGATTTTACATAAATCTTTACAGCTCGCAGGTTTCTCATGATTAATTGGCCTAAGATTATGAAAATGTTGAGTTTTTCTAAATTTTTAACATTCAAAACTTCATAAATAAGTCTTAGTTGATCGTGGAAAATAGAAACATTCATTCATTTATTTAAAATTTGGTGTGTCCAGAATATTTCTCAGAATATGATACCTTACTGCATTGAATTTAGACTTCATAATTTTTGAAATATATTTATAGGCCGGAACAAAATATTATTATTGATTTCATTTCAATCCTTTTGAAAGCAAAACTAAAAACTGAATTTTATGCTGAATCTGAGAAGTTTTTGTTGAATTATTCTTTGAGATATTACATAAATTATGAAAAATATTTTGTAGTTCACATAAGACTTAAATATCGAGCGATTCTGTTTGCAATGCTCATATTCAATAATAATAATGATAAATAAATAACAATAAAGATGATAAATAAAATAAAACGCTTGTTTTTATTAAAAAATATCTTTATATTAATTGCAATTTCATCATTTCCATTTTTAATTAAAGTTGAAGTTTTACCTGAAATGACAACAAATTAGCAAAATAAATATAGTAAATTGAACGAAACGATCTAAACAACAGTATAAGTTTGGTATGACTATCAAAATTTGAAGATAAAAAATGTTTTGTTTGGGAATCTATTAAGAGACCAGTTACTTAAAATATTTAATTGATAATTGTAGCGAGCGGTAATACTGGCGAACCGGCTGGTCGCCAAAGGCGGCTAGTAACTAAATAAAATAAACAAAAATCCTATCAGGAAATTTAATTATCAATAATCCTTCAAAAATATATTTTGCATATCTTTTTGAAGCATACATTTTGCATACATGTTTCTTCAAAAATATATTTTGTATATAAAAATATATTTATATAAAAAAAATATCCTAATTAATATATTTTGCAATACCCTTAGCATTTGAAAACTAGAAATAGAAAATTTAATATGTACTAAATCGCAAGTTTCGTTAGGAGAGAGAAGTACGTTTCCGGCAATTTTGACACTCACTGGGTTTCACTAAAAATATAATAATAGTTAAAAGGGTAATAATGGGACTGTCAGCATTAACATTATTAAGGAATATATCTCACTGGCGCCATCTATGAATGTGTTTTTTAATTGCATGGAATGTGTGAACACTTTACATGGTTGCTATATTTACAACAATTATCCACTTGCGACAATAAAAAATAAATAAATAAACTTTTTTTAATTCTTTTATTTTTATTTTTAGTCCTCACTTTTTTTTGCCTGATTAATTCATATCAATCATGTTTAAATAAACATCTTCTATATATTGTAAAATTTGGGACACTGATTTTTTCAAAAACTAAATTTTCATTAAAATCAAATCCCTTCCCACTTTTTAAAAATATACAAACGATATACTGATAATTAAAGAAAAGTGGCGAGATTATAGAATTATTTTGAACATTTGATTCAGATATAAAACATTTCAACATAGTAATTTGATAAATATTGCCGACTATTTCAATTTTTTATGTTTGGTTATTAAATTACTGATTAAAAAACAATACACGCGGAAAAATTAATATTAAAAAGTGTGATTAAGTATTAATAAAACAGAAAAATTTTTTTTTAAAAATTTAAATATCAATTTCTTTATATTTCAGCAATAAATAAATATATAAAATATCTTCCATAAATGTGTAATTAAAGTTATCAATCACCCATGAAAGAATTATGAACTGCAATGATCCTTAATTTCATTTTCCCTCTAAGAACTAGATTTTAACAGTACTTTCCTTTCTATAACTCTCTTATTCCTAGGATAATTTGAGTTCAGGAATTTTAGAACACAAGAACGCCTATGTTTCTTTTTCAAAGAAAAGTTCCCTACGCCCTTAAAAACTATCATGACAACCCGTGTTCTTAAGGTTTTGATATACAAAAGAGGACTTCACTTACTGATGGCCATTAAATAAATATACGCTTTTACATAATTTTGAAAATACTTAAGCCCTCTATATCCATTTGGACGAAAGTTTTTAACGAACAAAGCATGTGCCTCGGGTATTCAAGCAATCACAATTAACGAAACAGGAAGGAAATTTCACAGTATATCCAGGGGTTTCAGGCGCCAGTTATAATTTCGTTGAATTGGTGTATGGGTTTTTCAGTATCGACATAGTTAAAAGACATCTAAATTCCACCGACAATCAGAGTATAGGGTTAAAAAATTTACGTAAATTCGAAATTGTTATAAAAACTTAATTCACAATGATACATTTTAATTTTGATTTTACATATGTTCATTTATCTAAAATGATTATATTTTTATAATGAATATAAGTTGACTGTGTTATAAATAAACGATTATATTTTTATAACTCTGTGTCTTGATGGCGGTCAGAAATGGAAAAGTAATCCTAATACAGATATCTATTATAGGCCTTGGTAGTAGAAAATTAACGTAAAATTTTATAGTATTAAAAGGACTATATTACATTGATTAATAGTTTTAATTCAATGCATAATTATAAGTGCACAAATCAACAATCGATAAAATTTTGTCATTCCTATTGATTAAATGTAGATTACAATTAGAGAAATATTTACGTATGACGCTGGTGTACAGGATTTTGAAAAATTTAAGAACAACGGAGTGTTCTTCTGTTATTGATTATTGCAACAGTTTTTAACTTCAGACAATGTCACACGTTATACTTCGAGCGTCTCTTGAAAAGCACCTGCCTGTGTTTTCCTCGGTATGGAGTAGAAATAAAGGTAACTATTTAGTGGGAGATTTCTATCTAGGCAGCTTCCTGGGGCCACTGAGCTGAAAGAGGTCTATTAAAAATTCATGAACCTAGTTACCAAATAAATGAAATTTTAAAGATTACAAAATTTATATGTTATAAAGTGTTAGAACAAAATTAACACATTCCAAATCTAATAGCTGAGATTCTTATATGTTTTATAACTTTCACTTTGTTATTATAGTATTGAAACAAACTAAAGGGTTACTTAAATTACTTTATATACAAATGTGGATACATAATCCTAATACTTAAGCAAATAATATAAGATATTTTCGCAAAGTTGCTCAAATAAGAATTAAAATAAATTCTTAGCATATTGATAACTTTAAAAATGATTTAAAATGTGAAATAAATTGACTAATTTATTAAAAGCGGGATATAAAGCGCACTTCCTGCAGCCATAAAATGCCTAAGTCCGTCACTGATTCTACTTTTATTAGGGATTGGTGTTAATGTAACGACCTTCCATAATTAGTATTATCAAAGCTTAGGATGACTATATTTCAAAAATTACAAAAGAAAATTCTTTATAAGATAATTCTTAATCAGACAAAATATTTTAAATACGAACTGTCCAAATTAAATACAAAATATTGAAAAATTGATTTAAAATTTTACTTAATTTTTTTATACAGCTAAATTTTATTATGTCATGGTGCAAAAAAAAAAAAAATTACAATTTAAATTGATAGAATCTGTAAGTAACTCTTTATTTTTACAAAACAGTAGCAGAATGCATTAATTAATAATATTTTAGTTGAATATATCTGGATTCGAATCCATCGGATTTTCTTTCGTAGAGAATCGAAAATAGATTTAATTGTTTATCGAAACATTTTTATTGGAAAAAATTTACCGAAAATATCACTTTAAAATTCGAAAATTGCAACATATTTTCTTCTTCATCTCAATATAAAGGGGAATTGATCATAAAATAAATCTTCATTCTCAGCAAAGTCTGTATTTGCACAAAATAGTAATGCTGTTGTAGAATTTAAATGAACTTTACAGGAAATTGAGATAAAAGTTGAGTTATGTCGAGGAAAATTTTGATGTGTTATAATTCTTCTTTTTGCACAGAAAATAGCATTAACTTGGTAACTTTAAACTGAAATTTGATTTAATTTGATTATTGTCCCCCTTTTAGGCTACGGGATAGCCCAAAATTATACTATCTCACCTCAGAGGCGGTGTAGGACGTTGTATGAGTCATAATGGCATGTAATCTGGATTATAGATCTCTAGATATACACTCATGATTTATTTTAAAAAAAGTACAAGAAGTATCTGATAGATGGCGCTGCAGCTCGATAAAACTTCTACATGTTGTTCTACAAAATGATTCTCAATAGACTACTAGAAACTCGGAGAACAACCCACAACACATCTGAAAAACAATAATATTCGACATCTTCACGGAATCAATGAGAATTTATTGTGTTTTGTTATGGAATATATTGTGCAAATAAAAAAGACAGGACTTATATAAAAATTATGCAGCACCTTTTATCGCTATCTATCAGCAACTACTTGTACTAACTTTCCTTTTTTTTTAATAAATCTCGAGCGTATGATCTGAAGTTCTTGTTATCCAAGTTTCATGCCATTGTGATTCATACAACGCGCAGTACGATTCTATAATTTGGAGAAATTTATTTTAAACAACTTTTCACAATACAGTTATTTTGCGGAAGTACTACTTAATTTTAAGTCGTAGTTATATATTGAGGCAGGAACTGGAAGTTTTTCCTGCAAATTTTCACATCACATCAGATAGAACATATTTAAGTCGTCCCTATTAGCACAAAATGCGATCAACATTGTTACAATATCTTACAGCCATTGGCTGGCATTCAGAACATCGAACGACTTCGTGGGAATATTGTGCAATATCATGTCCTAATCGTGGATGGATTTAATGAGAGCGAAACTCATATCCGCAGGTGATCTCCATTGGAATTGTGTCTCAACTCCGCGGAAGTTTAGATAAAGAAATATTCATTATAGCTTAGATTTTCCTAGTTACACAATTGGCTTTTCAGTCTCCATTGACAGTATTGAGCCCGTTTTAGGTTAACTAATTTTTAAATGATTTGAAATTCACTTAGAATACTCAGAAGAAGTTTAAAAAATACTTTAATTTCATTTAAAACAGAGATAGTAAAAGAATATGTGGCAGTAATTATCAGCAGTGGCAAAGAGCTTTTATTCGAAGATGACTGAGGATTACTAAAGTTACCGTACTGAAAGCTCTGAAAAGGATGAAAAAATGACGAATCAAAATCCTATTTCGATTGCACATTTTTCGAAACTTTTCTTATAATACGAGGTGAAATAATTTGAGACTATGCTAACAGCCTTGACATTTGGAATATTTGTATGTTTTCTGACTGGGTTACATTCATATACAATACACTCTCAAGTATCCGGTTTACGACTATCCAGGCTTAGTTTTCCTTTCTCGTATTTAAATGAGGAAGGAAAGGCATCTATTAAGTCATCTATTAAAAACTTTTTCAAAATCTTAAAACTGTAAGTTTTGATTCTTATCTTACGGTTACCTTTTCATATCTATGTAATCATTTATCAGTGTTTAATAAAAGCAATTTGAGCCGATTTTCTTAAGAATTAGGACCACCATTTACGTTAATGTTTTTTTAAATGTCTCCTGCATTTAAATTGGGCATTACGGAACTCATTTTAAAATGTGAACAGTTCATATTTTTTAACTTATTTTTCCTCTAATAAATTCTTGAAACGTGCAGTAAAGTATATAAGCATATATAAATTGCCAATACAGAACCTTCTATTTTAACTCGACACGTTACCGATAGCTGCTTCTATATGATGATTCACCGGGCTGCAGTTGCTTTCACATTGAGATAAATGGAGGGTTTAGTACTCAATAAGAAGTAAGAAAATACATATTGTAATAATGCGTTTCGGATAAAAACTTTGTTTTCTGGTATTGGTATGCAAAGAAGTGAATTCCTAGAACTCCGGTCTATCTGGATTTTTTGTTATCCAACCAGTTCTTCCTCTACATTAAGCTGGATATTCGGGAGTGTATTGTAAATACTCTGAAGCGGAAAAGTGACAGATTTTATAAGTAGTTAATATACACATAACACACATTTTTTAATTACCCAACTATTACAATTTAATTGCAATTTTAATGATGCAAATAACATAGTCATATTTGCAGATAATTTAAAATCTATATTTGTGGAATTCTCATACTCGCAATTTCTGCTTTCTTTTTTAATATAAAGCTTATGAGACTAATTGATTATATATAATACATGAATTCTTTCTTGGACTTGAATTTCATGACGTTATTTTTATTGCGCCTTCGGGAAAGTTTCCATCTCTTGCAAGCATGGATGATGATTGCCAAACAGGTTTCCAAGAAATCGCACACTGCAATCAGGGAAAGGCCTAACCACATGCCCAAAATACCGCCGATGTATCCGAAGACTTCTATTCCCTAAGGGGGTAAAAGTTCATTATAATAGAGCTTTACAAAAAGGGAGGGGGAGAAAGAAAGGAAAAAGAAACATGTCATTATCTGTGCCGAAGTAGCACTGCTAGATGTGAAACATCATATGATAATACTGATTCAAAATACGGCAGTCTACTCAGAAACTAACGATACTGTAAATGATATCTTAAAGCACAGATACACATTTAGCTTTTAGTGTAAATGAATGGATACCTACTGGGCAACTTTAATATTTTATATAGTGCTTTCATAAATAAAATATAAAAATTGGTTAAATTTTTTTTATTCTCAACCAGAGTAGATGCCACATTAGTAATCCAATTTATGTTTCTTTCTTAAAAAAAAAAAAAAAAGGCTATTGCTGTATAATTGATTGATTTGCAAAATAACTGAAGACAAAAAAATTATGCATGAATTTCAGGATGTGTAGGAAAAAGAATCCATAGTTTAAGAGAAAAGGAATCTAGTAACAAAAAAAAAAAAAAAAAAAAAAAAAAGGAAGACCTCTAACTGCTTTTTTTCCAAAGATTAAAGATGAGCTGTGCATTTCTATACCCAAAATTGGTAGAGTTGCCATAATTGTCGACCATCGATATGGGACTTCCATATGCTAAATTAATAAAACATGAAATAAATGGGCAGGTATTAGTGTATCTTATTCTGACAAAAAAAAAGGAAGTTTACGCAATCTAATAAATTCAAGATGTAGAATAATAAAAAAGAATGCAAGGCTAATCCTTTTTAACTCATTCAATTCAAAAATTAATTTTACTTTCTTAATTATATCATTTTCTACTTCCACAGAGTTATAAAATTGAGCACAAGTCATTTAGAAAATATGTTGACAAATCAAAATTGTTTCAGTTGTCTGCATTGAAAACCTATTTCCTTCATCCGGCCATTGAGCTTACATTAGAGAAAACATCATCTCTATATTTGCTTTGATCTCTGGCTGGAATGGTAAATGCATATTTGCATAACTCAATGAGACGTAATTTCTGACCAATCTATTGAATCTCTCTCTCTCTCTCAATAATAAAAAAAAAAAAACCTTCAGCCATTTTTTTCTTTCAGTGTGGCTTTGCTGTTTTAATTGGTATTATTTTTCTTTAAATAATCTTTTAGATATATAAACTTTTTGAATGCGGCCAATAGCGATGCTTATTGCAGTTATTAAGAAGAATAAAAGTAAGTAACAGCAGGGGACTGGCTATTGAAATAGGTTGATAGTCACATGTATATGGGACGCACGGCGGCAACCTTACAAATAGGTATATAGAAACACCATTTCTTTTTCTTTAATTTTTTGTTGACACCATCGTTTCATATACACAGTTTGCTTTGCTGCACCTTTTAAAGCTATTTTGAGATTCAGCTATGAGCAATCTTTTGACATTAGAAATAGATATTTAATCTTAAAAGGAACAAAAAAGGATTGGGGGATATCTAATGCGAGTTCAAAACCAAATTTGGACCATGGAATCTCATTAACAAATGTCTTTTTTCTCTGTATTTAAATGTGATTATTTAAATATAAATAAAGAGAAGCCTGTAAATTTTATGAAATAATTCGCAAAGATTTAGAGAAGCCTAACAGCATTTCAGAAATTTTCATTCTCTAGAAGAACAGCTACCACTAATAAAAATTCAAAATAAATGTTCATTAAATTAAAACTTTTTAGAAAATCTTTAATAAGTACTTAAAAACAACCAATTAAAGCAATTTTAAAATTTTACCATTTCTGAAGCAGGCAGTGATATGTCGTAAATGAGTAAGGATTCTACCTTAATTTTAATTTGTCTATTTCAGAGAATCAAGCACTTACCATTTCAATAAATCATCTAGAGACAGATGTTCTTTGATTATATATAAGTATGCAAAATCACCTTAAAAATAAATAATTTGGAAAAATTCTGTTAAATAATTCTCATTTCTAATAAATATTAGGTATATAAAAGTGAGTAAAAGTAAGCACAAAATATGTCAACGAGAAATGAATTAATTAGTGGAACACTGTGAGTTCCATTATTTAAAAGAGCGACAACAAGCGCTTTCTTTGAACTTTATCGTAAAGAAACAATATCTCGTACATAAAAACCATCAATAATTTTCTTATCAGTCTTATTCTCCTAAATATTCAATAAGTTCTATTTACTGACAGACACGTTTCACGTGGCTTTATTTGATTAAGTACGCAGAGGAAGAAAGAACCATTTTTCAGTATGATATATTTATTTAAATGATATTTCTGTACCAAAGATAAAACTTTGTTTATGCAATTCAGAAGTTCATAATTTTTTAGAATTTGATATAACGTTCAAACATGCAATGCGTTTTTTGCTTACTTTCTATCTTTCATTCATTCATTCATTTTTTTGGGGACTAAAATACTTATATGTATGCAAATAATTTATCATTTAATTAAAAAGAACATTACAAGATAATATTTCATATTCTATTGCATCTTTACTGACTCTATTTACTTTATATTTTTATTTCATTGTTATTATGTTGAACAGAAAAAAAAATCGAAAAGCATACAACTCACTTTTTGTCTCTTGACTTAAAATACTTTACATGATCTAATTTAACTTAAAATATATTGTTGCAATTTTTATGCTGCCATAATTCTAGATCAGAAAAGGAAGAAAAATCATTAAAATTAAACAATTAGTTCGTATCATATTTTGAAATATCCTAAATATCTTTCATAGTATTTTAATGCAATTCTTAAGCTGAGTTGCTTGATTTTCAGATAAATTCCTTCGATCTATCGATATTTATGATTTATAAAAAAATATATTTTAAATCTTAAAGAAAATGCTTTAATTTAAATGTTACAGGATAGATATACTATGATATTAGAATTTCCAGTGGTATTTGGTAATTTTAATTATTTATATTTTTATCGAAGGAATGTATTTGATTATATGTAAAAGCCCATGAAAGTAATTAACGATTAACCAAGAAAGTAATAAACGATTAAGTTCAATTTCTCCGTTATACAAACCTGATACTTCTGTGAATAAATAAATGTCATGACTTGAGTTTTCATGAAAGATATTCCTATGCCTGTTTCGCATCTAGGGAGAAAAATCATAATTTAGGAAACTTAATTCAGAAAATTTCGATCTTCACATAAAAAAAAAGAAGAAGAATTTAAAAAAAATGTTTTTGATAATGATTTATTTAGAAAAAAATATCTTTTAACAAAAAATTTAGAAATGTAAAACAAAATTTGTAAAAATGTGAAGTGTTCTTAGAAAAAATTATATAATCGGAAAAATATGAATGTCCTAATTATAATTTTAATCACATTTCTAACACAGGATTGTTAAAATTAAGCTGATAGTGCTCAGATACTCATAGCTCCATTTTTATTGAATGGATCCGAGTGGATGATGCCGAAATTTCCGTTAATTCATTCAGTTTATAAAAAAATATATTCTTTATTTATTAAATAAATTGTAAGACTTATTGTTCGTTTAAATTCTATATTCTCATATCTTAGATATAAGTCTTAGTCAAATGATGCGTTTCTTAAAACTGTTTAAAATTGGTGACTAAATCCAGTTTTGTTGAATGATTTTAAATATTGTTACTCAACTTTCTACTTTAAAGATTTAATATGAAAGTTAAACTTATTTATTAAAAAACATAAATTTTGGTTAAAAGTTACAGGGTTTTATGTTACAGTGTAAATGATGTATATATATAATCCATTAATTGACAGATAAGGAAAATAAAAATGCATTATTGTAAATTTAAATTCATATATATTTCTAAACAAACTTACTTAGTGGTTTTCTTCTGGTCCTGTAAAAAAAAAATAATAATAAAATCTTGACATTTGCTATATTCGCTTCTGCTTTTTAACTATACAAATCTTTAAAAAGTTTGTGATGCAATGGTCACTGTAGTTGAAGTAAAATAATTCTTTAAGGAAGCGATGAGTCTAAAGACAAAAACAATATTCTTATTTACGACATATCTTAAATAAATTAAATTTCTCAAAAAAGTTATCTAAATTTCTTCTATTGAATTTAAAATTTCTATCCTATATAAGTCAATATATTCACATTTTTTCAAAAGTTTGAAATTGTATGTTATTGCTCGTGATTATAAATAATTAGCAACATTTGTCTGGTTTGCATATTGAGCGATAGAAACATTCATTTCAGAATCTTAGTGAACAAAATAACTGCTAACAGTGTATAAATAAAGACAAATTTCCTAAATATTTCTTCCAATGGTATGTAAAGAATTCTTCAACTTAAAGATTCTGGATCTCCAGACTTTGCTATTGTTGAAGAGCGTGGTGAGGGATAAGAGCATTAATAACGAACATGGGGGGGAAAAATGTAAGTAGGGATAGGATGCGCAACATGATAGGATTGCAACAACATTTGCAATTATCGCAAATAGGACGAATTCTCAGCATCAAGCCTTTGGATTGTTTATATTAGGAGTTCAAAGAACTTGCCTTCAGTAGCGACACAAGCTTCGCATGATATTATTCATTTATTTGGGTTGTCATGCTAATGAAATTGTATTCCACTAAATCTGCGTGCGTTCATTTTATCTGATGAATCCATTTCATTCATCCACAACCCAGGAGAACCAGATTAACTTTTTGGTTTTAGCATTAATTGACATTCCAAGAGGAGGACACTTCAGCAAGAAGGGGATAAAAAGGCACAAAGAAGTGAAGCAATTGAAATACAATTATAAAATGTACAGGAAGGATTATAAAAATTCTGGAAAGGAACCATGAAGTTAATTTTGAAATGCTTCAAATTTAACATTAAATGAATTGCTTGTATTAAATTTAACAATTTATAATATAGCTTGTTGAAAATATATGTATAATAATAATAAAGCTCTGCAATATATAAATAAATTTTATAAGAATTTTGTTTGTGAGAAAGTGATTACAATAAAAGTCACTAAGTCATGTAAAAAAGGAGAAAAATTAACGACAAAGAAGAAAAATTCATCCAAACAAAACCTATTTAAAACAAACCTTAGGTAAAATAAAATCTGAAAATTTAAATGTATTTAAAGTTTTAGGAATTTAAAATAATTTCAGCACAAAATTTTAAAATATTTATTTTTCTTAATTCACTGTCAGAAAAATCTCTCGTAGTAAAACTTCTTTTTTCTTCTTAATTAACACTCGATTGCTAAAATAATTTGTTTTTCATGTCTGTCATACTATTGAAGTTTTATAAACCTTATTTTAGGATACCATACATGTGATTCACCTTATTAAAGAGACTAACCTTAATTGTATCAATTATCGAACTATCCATTTAGATTGTTTTATCAGTTAAATTATTATAACTCATGTAGATTGCCAAAAATTAACAAAATTATGAATTTCATATCTAATATAATGTATCAGGAGACAACTTACATCCATGTTAGAGAAAGCAAATTCTTCAATTCTTACTCGAATTTCTTCTTCACTGAAAGGTACAAAAATAAAATATCTGAATAGCATCAGCTATTAAAAAATAATAAATTATTTTAATAGATTATATTTTATATTAAAAAAATGATTGTATTTCTTTGAAACGTGTTATTCGAAAAAAATTTCCTTGCCTTAGCACAAAATATGCATAAAAGAGTTTTAAAAATTTCACTTTTAATTGTGTATCATTTTATCATTTATTTAATAATAAAATTTGTTGATCTTCTTCCTTCATTTTCGAATAATTTATATTGGCTGTTCCTCATATTATATTCTGAATTTTATTTTTTTATGGAAATATATCTATTCTTCATATTTTTTGATAGGGTTTGACGGTATTTCAAACCCGGATTTTTAAAAAAACCCGGTTTTTTAAAGTAATTTTGTGACATTTGGAAACCGGTTTTTAAATTTAGAAAATAGTTTTTTGAAACGCCTGGATATTTCTCGTCTTCAAAAAAACAAACAAATATTTTGAATTTTATCGGTTTAGACCGATTCGTCAAGCAGCTGAAGGCTTAAGGCGATGAGATATAAATTTATTAACAAGTGAAGGTATATTTGAATTTCTGTTAATTGAACTAAAAAATTTAAACACTGAAATAAGTTTGAAATTATTATATGCTTTAAAAGAACGAATTCAAGAAAGAAGACAAGTAGAATTACGAACTCTTTTGCCTTATTTGAAAATCCATGAAACATTTCTAGTGCGGCGAAGAAATCTAGAGTACTTTCTTTAGCTTCAAAAACCGGAATTATTAAGTTATCTGGAAAGATATTGTCTAGAATATTTCCAGATTCTTATTTGGAAACCGATTCTGATGAAGAGCAAATCAGAGAAAAATGCTTCTTAAAAAGAAGCCATGGAAAAATCAATTCATAAGTTTCTTGAAGATCTTGAAGAAACACTTACAAATCCAAAGACACTGAAAGTTGAATTTTCATTATTTGTGACAACGAATAAAAGAACAAAGAACTTAGATTTGTTATTTGATACCCTGAAAAAAATAAAACCAAGCTCAGTAGCTAGTGAAAACGAGTATTTTCAATTTCAGGCAATATTGTGTCCAAAATAAGATAAAGGCTTAGCCACCATTCAATGAATATTTTATGTTTTTATTAACATCCTATTTTCTTAGGAGAAATTAAAATTAGTGAAAATAACATAAATATTATTTGACATTTTTGTTTGAATTTTCATTATTTTGTGTAAGAAATATGTATATGTAATCCTTAATTTTTTTTTAATATTTTGACTTTGATATTAATTTTGTTTTTTATTATTTCATATAAATTAAATAAAATATTTTTTCCCTATTCTATATATTTTTTGAAAAAAATTCGAAAATCGGCTTTTTGGAAGTTTGAACTCGAAAACAGGTTTTTCAAAAAGTATAAACTCTAGTTTTTGATATTATTTTCTGGTAAATCGGATATTTTTAATTGAAGTTTAAAGAATTTGTCTGATGACGTATAATATTATTTTTTTCCAAATTCTTTTTGTCATACCCCTTTATCTTTAAAGAAAATATGAAGAAAGCCTTTTTAATAATTAAAAAGGATTTGTTCAAATTTCTTTCCATAAACAGACTTTAATTCAAGTCTAATGATGATGATGTGTACGCGTTAACACGGAAAGGGGGTGCAGTAACTTCTGAGGGTAAAGACCCCTGAGCACTCGAGGTCAGAAATCTGACTTCTAACTGAAATGAAGATGACACGCATACTTTAGCTTGCACAACCCCTTTTTACAGGGAGGGGGGGGGGGCTCATTCACTCACCTCACAGATAGAACACAGAGGAAGAACAACCATGTCCGAACCAGGACGCCCAGAACACGGGGAAGACGTACTACTCCTAAGCCAAGATGCCGGCATTGAAGTCTAATGCCTGGATTTTATTTCTTTCCAAACAGACTGCCTTGATTAAAGCAGTTCATGAAATTATAAACCTTACAAAAATTAAAAACCTGTCTTCAGAAGTTACTATCCCGTTCAGCGAAAATCATCCCTTATAAAAATAATTTTACATGGTTAGAAAGTGGGTTATATTAATATTTACTTACTTCATAATTATTCTAATTTTAATTAATTATTCTAAATTTTTATTTTTCTGTGTATTGAAAAAGGGTTCATCTTAAAATAGTAAAATGTATTCTCCAATATTATCCCACAGTTTTTCTACGCTAAGCTGATTCGCAAGTGAATTTTTTCAATATATTACAAATACATACATTTTTCAATTTTAGGACGAATCTTTATTTTTTTCATTTTTTTTCAATATACATTTACAATTTAATATACATTTTTAATAAATTTTTTTATTTATATTCATAATATTCAAATATCTTACACCACTTTAAGCTACTTTAAATGCAACTTACTAGCATGCAGGCTGGCATCTTACTGTACACTCTTCAAACATATATTCTAAGCTTGGACCTATAAAGAAACCATCCATAATATGACAATGAGTGACCGAAAATATAGGGCGATTAAAACGAGTTACAATAAACATCAAGAGCAACTCAAAGCAGAAAGGGTCAGATGCCAAAAGCAAATAATTTTATGTAGGATATTTTATTTTCTAAAAATAAATTAGCCATCAATAAATATTATTCTCCCAGTGCAAAAGGATTGGAAATTTATTGGCAGCAATCCAATTACAGTGAATATGGAAGAAGTAATATGATGTCTAAAGCTTTGCAGTTCTGTTTAGAAATCAGATAGAACAACTTATCGGCGTAAGAATCTTGGAACATTTAAGGAGGGAATGCTACGATGAGATTTTCTCTTTCGGGACTAAAATCTTTATCACTGGGGTACGAATTCGGGTTGAGCAAATCCCAGCTTCAGTGTGTGAAAGATTTAATTACAGTGATACATTCAGTGAGAAAATTGTTACGAAGCTATTCCAGAGATTCTTAGATTATCATCGAGCTTTCCATTATCAACAGATGTGGTACTGCTTCCCTTTTTCTATGATTTGCACCTCGCTGGAATTTAATAGCAAAAAACGCTGGTGACTTTTTGGTGCGTGGCTTAACACGCGTTGCCAAATTTACTTTAAATTAAAGTATTAAAACATTTCTAATTAATGAAAACTGCCAGCCATGTAGATAACAAAAATAAATTTTAATTACAAATTAAATTAACAAATATAGCTCATGATACATTAGCCGTACATCCATCGACCAGCACGAGGCAGAAGTTCGGAGCAAGCCGGCGAAGCCAGGAAGTGAGTCACTGGTTTTCGTTGGAGAGCAAAGTTCATCTCCATAGGTATGATTGATGCTTATCGCCAGATGGCGAAACAAACAGTCATTTATCGCCTGTTTGGCCGCTGCAACTTCATCGAAGAAAATAAGTGTTTCTTGTATCAATATATTATCAGCTGTGAATAGATGTTTGCCTCTATTAAATTTCTTATCCTTGTAAGTGTGAATATATAGTGTAGAGAAAGTGGGTTAGAGATGAAAAAAAAATGGTACGATAGCAAGTATGCATTTGTGTAACTGAGAGCTAATGTGTTTGAGTCGTGAAAGATTTTCCTAAATGTATGTACCAAAGAATGTGTGAAACCGAACTTGTCATAATCAAAACACACTGTAATCGAGGATTCTCACGTTTCAAGGATCTTCTGTGACGTAATGCACAAACTGTTTTATATTTTTTGGGGGGAAATATACCCATGTTAATTTACTTTTTTGTCCTTCTTCTATGGAAAGCTAATGCACATCAAAGTTCACCCCAAACTAGGTAAAACTTATTTCTTTGTTACATCTTAAAGATGGTCGGAACCCTTTCAAATGTAATATCAAAAATCATATATTCTCAAATTAAGGACGTTTATTTTAGCGTCTGATTGTCACTAATCTTCATTCATTACATTTTAGTGGGGGAATTCGTTTTTATTTATCTGCATATTATGCATATAATAGAAAGATCTAAGCATGGGTGTTAGGAAAATGGTAATAAAATAATGTTTAATGTCCAGTGAAGATTAGTGACAAATTTCAAATAAAGAAATTCTGATTGAATAAAAAAATCTAAATTTTTGTACTATTAAATATTTAATTCATTCATTCCGATAATCAGCTTTTTACTGTAAATTAAAGTTTTTTTCAAGATTTCTAAATATTTCTCCTCTTCAGAGTTTCTTCACCATTGCTGCATCAACTCACTTGTCACTTGCAGTAATATTCAAAAATCACTCGAAAGTCTTCAAATCCGACATTATTTATTAAGTCCCAACTCTTCACATGTTGCATGTATTATGTGATCTACATTATGGTCACAATTGCGAAACACTTCTGGAAAAAATACATTTTGGAGGTTTGATTGTTCATAACAGCATGATTTACAGTAATATTCTAAAGCTATATATGGTTTAAAAATAACTTAACCGAGAATGTGATACATTAATTTATGTTCAATTATCTTGATTTCTTAAAAGTTATAGCTTAAGGATCAGAAAAAAAAAGAAGAATGTTTATGATAAGACATAATTTTTTTCTTTTGAATGTAGCCATATATGTGCCCATTCATCATTTGAATGTTGCTCATAAATGCAAAAATGAAATACTTATTCCAAAATTAGTGCCATTCCTAAGTGAGTTTTTACTAGAAAATGAAGGATTTATAAGTAATTAGGATTCAGCTCTATGGTATGTTGTTACTGTGTAAAACGTGGCTTTAAGATAATTGTATTTCACTGTGAGAATGGCCTGGTGAAGACTTAGAACTTTTACCCAATCGAAAATCTATGGTACAGATTAATGCAACTTGTTACATAAAGGCAATCCAGTAATAAAACTCAATTAAATGAATCAATAGCTCAGTCATCATATCATATTGTAACAGTTGAAGAGCCAAAAGCAATAGTGGACTCAATAGAACGATGTTGCAAGGTCGTAATTGATGTTAAATATTACCCAAATAAATAATAACTACTCTGTGAGAATTTTGGCGCAATCGTAGTTTAACTCCCTGCTTGGCGAATTTTTCTAAAATAGCAATTCGCCAACTACGAGCTTGCGCGTTCAGCCGTGTTTTTCGGAGGAATTCTAGATTATAGAAAACGGGGTTACCAGTTTTGGCGCATTATCTCCAATTTGGCAAAGAAGGGGGTTTAACTACGATTCACCGGAGAAGAGAATTTTTTTATACGTCACTATTTCTATGTTTCCTTTTACTTCTTTGTTACTTCTGTTTCATTACAAATATCTATTTAAAAATTATTTTATTTAACTCTTGATTAAATTATTTTTAAATGATATATAACTTTATGATATTTCATTTAATAAAATTGTCTTTATGAGCCATCAAATCTCAAAAATGCGTTTTTTCCTAGAGGTTTCCATAATTTTAAGTAATATACTAATCATAAGCAGCCAATACTTGCTGCTTCGCGTTATTATACTAAAGAAACAGCTCTTTTAAATTATAAAGCTAACCTTTAAAATTCATTGTTATTATAAAAAAATATTCATTTCTAAAATACTATTTATTTAAAAATATTATTCTTACTAATATGAGTGATACATGAAAATAACTACAGATTCATGAAGTTTCCTGCGCTCTACAAATATATTATACGGACCTCTTATGTCACACGACACAATTCTAGGCACTCATTTGACACTAAAACTCCATGAGCAATTGGGATAGTTGAAAGAGATTCACTAAAGGTAGATGTTTTTTTATTTTTGTTTCACACAATGAGGTATATGGACCAATTTTTTTTTGTGTGAGAAGAATATGACTAATACAAATTATCTGGATATGTATAAGTTATGATTGTTTTTTGTAACTGGTTGATAATTCCAGTGATTTTATCTTCCAATAGGGCGTCCTTTCGAACCTTTTTATGTACTCCTATTGCCAAAAATATTGGAAGAGTTCAGGGAATAGAACATTGCTGCAGGGATGATCATTGCCAGAATGACGCTACGAGTTCAGCTACCTTCTGAGTATGAACGCTCATAGCACAATTAAAGAGTGTGCAGAAAACTAGGCGAATTTCCAGTTATTTGCATACATCATTCATATTTGTACCTGCAGTACTTTCGAATATATAGCGCTTTGGAAATCCTTCATTAAGAAACTTTCTGATTATTGGCGTTTGTAATGAAATTTCTCCAAATATTGGCTATTCGAATTGAATGTACTGGTATTTGTAATTAAATGTCGCTGAATATTGGCGATTTATTTTTAATTATTGATGTTTGTAGTTGTATTTTTCCAATTATTGGTTGTTCATATTTAATTCCTGGCGTTTATAACTGAATTTCTTTGAATATTGGCCATTCATACTTAATTTAATTCCTGGTATTTGTAATTAAATTTCTCTGAATATTAGCTATTCATATTTCATTCCTTATGTATGTAATTAAATTTCTCCAGTTATTGGCTATTCATATTTAATTACTGATGTTTGTAATTGAATTTCTCTGAATATTAGCAATTCACTTTTAATTTAATCATTGGTGCTTGTAATTAAACTGTATTTGTATATTGGTTTTCCATAGTCAATTACTGGTGTTTCTAATAAAATTTTGCTGAATATAGGTTATTCATATTTAATATACTAGAATTACTGGCAGGCCTATTTGTATTTGTGTATCTGATGTACGAAATGTTCTCTGTATCGCGTTTCTCTTACTATCAAATTCTTTTACTTACAGCATGTCATTGGTTATATAAAATAAATTTTCATTTTGAAATCAAATTATATTTCAAAGTTTAGGAAGGAAAGAAAGATGAAGGAAGATTAATACTAACCCTCATAACAAAATGGCGCAGTATCATTGGGATAATTGACGAATGTAGGGTTGAAGCAACCAGCAATCTCTATCGATCGATTGAATGCACATTCTTCAATACACATCTACAAACGAAAAAGGGACAAAAGGAAAAGTTAAAGATTACTTCTCAATCGGTGGATAAAGATTTTTTTTCTTGACAATACAAAGTGTCATAAAAAAAGTAGTTGCATAATTCGAATAATATTTTAGCTGACTGTAAAACCAAAATCTTTTGTTTTACTTGTGCATTTTTTTTCAAAGCCACAAATGTGGCCTTTTCTTCTGTTATTAATTGCCTTCATTTGTAGATCCAATACTTTATACTTGTTCAAATAGGCATGCCATATGTAGATCTGTCATCTAAAACTTTCACAAAAATACACAATTCACCTTTTCCTTCTACATTTGTTCGTTCCCACTAATTGAGAATCTTTACTTTCTAGGTGCAAGGTTTATTGCAGAGTTAAAATTCAGTAAGCATATTAATTTGTTCAAAAAAAAAGTAAAGTCTTCTGGTGCAACCCTTTACTTATCAATCTTTTAAAACGCCATTGGTAACTAAGACCAATGATTTTTTATTTTCTCTTATACATATCATAGAAAAAGTATATCAATAACCAAGAAATTCGAACTCAAAACTTCGACTAATCTCCACCTTTTAGACCTCCCTGAGTTCGAAAACACATTTAAAAAAGATGTCCGTCCGTCTGTATTTTTGTTTGTGATAAAGAAAGCGCAAAAAATGCTTTGATATAGAAGGTTGAAATTTGGTATATGATCTTTACACCAAATTTTCAGATTTCTAATCAGATATTGAGTAAAATCTGTTCAGAGGAAGTCCGTCTGTTCGAATATAAGTTAACACGATAACTATAAAATGAAGAGAGCTAGACAAATAAGATTCGGTACGCATATTTAATATCTATAGTGTATACACCTGCCAAATTTTGATCCAAAACCAACAAGGAGTTGACTGTCTGTCTATCTGTAATTTCAGAAACATGTACACGCGATAATTCAAAAACTCAGTGATTTAAATATATCAAATTTGGTATATGGTTTTGTGTCTGCAAGTGTAATTTTGTGTCAAATTTTCGCTCTAACAGGTTTGGAGAAACGCACCTGAAACACGAACTCGATTTTTGGATATTATTAACCACATACCAAGAATTAATCACCAAAAATTTCACCAAGGATCATGCGATGAATTAAGAGAAAATGCAAAATTCGTGCCAAAGGTTAATATTTTGTAACTATTGAACTTAGTGCCCTCCAACAATGTTATTAGGGAGTATGCAAGAAAATTAAGGGACGATCATTCCCGCTAATTTAAAAATATCGCTTTTAATAGTCTATTGTTTTCACTTTTTTTTATGATTCGTATGATTTAAAAAAAGAAAAAGACCCTCTGTTCAGTTATCAGATAGCTTTATCATAAATTTTCAGAAAATGTAAATTTTGTGCAGTGCGTTTGTTTTATGGCTCACCTCTTGGTTGAGAGGACCATATCCCCCTCGATTTCTCCACGCTTTCTCATAATCTATGCAGTTGGTTGGATAAGGAGCAGGAAGAAGTGTTTTCTCTGTCTGTGAGTGTAAGGAAAATATCAAAATTATATCGTAGCAAAATTTAATTGTAAAAAATGTATGTAACGTAGACCCTTATGGTTACACTTAAAAAAAAGTCAGTATATGTGCGAAAAATGATCATTGTAATATTACATCCAGTGTAAACTGTCATTTAAATCCGCTACGTGTTATGAAAAATATATAAATTCAGTTAAAAAAATACCATACTGTCATAGAATTTTAAATACTCACTCCACCCCCTTACACACACTAATAATACTATAATAGAAAGTTCCAAATACACACGATCACAAATTCAGTTATTTCGCTGGAATTAGACTCTAAAATCCATTTAATGTTCGTTTTCTAAATACAAAGGATAAATGTTAATGTAGTATTTAAGAATTTAAGTAATTACCATGACATAAACTTTATATAAGATTTAGTTATTTTTTTAAATAAAGCGTATGGTTGAATGGTAGAAAAATTTAATTACAAATTTTTTTTCATAATAATTTCTTTATAGGGTGTAGTTAAATATGCTGATTTTAAAATATAATTTAGTCACGAAAAAAAAATTTCTCATTCATAAATGATTCAAAACTTGTAAAAAATGTTTGATTTCATTGAAATTTTAAAATATCAAAATCTGTTTTATTATTAAAAGGCTAAAACTTGGTTGAATTTTTTTGTTCGCAGAATATAAATATTTTGCAATCACAAAAAGAAAGTAAATCGATTGATCCCTATTTCAATAAAGCTTGTGTATTATATCGTTCAAGTATAAAATCCATTATTTACTAATTTTTTGTGAAGTAAAAGATATGCTTATTTCTCCTGTTAACGAAGGAATTAAATTTTGTTCTTGTTTCATAATAGAAAAGTAAAATTAATTACTTGGTCTTACTTATTAACAGATCAAAGCCTAAAATTCTTTAGGAGGTCTTTTAGGAGGTGCCTTAGGAGTCAATTGTTTATGTATATAAAATATCAATACCTATCTACGCTCTATTAAAGTGTAACAAATGGCTTTTGGTTAGTTAAATTTTAAATTATTTTTTACATTAAGTTTGCCTTTATATTAATTTGGATTACTTTTACTACACTTCGTGAATTAAGTTTTTTGTATTCAAGTGCAAATTGTTTAAAATGTCATTGCGACTTCACTAAAATATAAAAATTGTATTTTTACTTTGTAATTTGTGTCAAATTGATTGATAGAACAACTAGTTGATTTATGGAATTATTAATTTGTTATGCATTTTAACTTATTTCATCCATTTCTACAAAAAAAATCTAGATACTTTAAGAAGTAATTAATCTATGCATTTTAAAAGTAACACTAACAGTTACTTTTAAGTTAACTATACTAACTAAACTACACTACACTGTACTAAAAGTACACTAACAGTTAACTCAATTTATATATTAAGTTTCTAGAATTTAAGTGCAAGGTGTTTAAAATATGATTGTGACTTTACTAACTTTTTATTTTGTAATTTGTCTAAAATTGATTGATAGAACAACTAGTTGATTTGTGGGATTATTAATTTGTTCTACTCTTTAACTGTTTTCGTTTACTGTAACATAAGATATCTAGATATATTAAGGAGTAATTAATCTATCTAGATATTTAAGGAGTATTTTAACGGTAACACAAACAATTACTTTTTACTATATATCTTGTATTGAGTTTCTTGTATTTAAGTGCAAGGTTTTAAAAATATGATTATGATGCTACTAACCTATCAAAATTGTGCTTTTATTTTGTAATTTGTCTAAAATTGATTGTCAGAACAACTAGTTGATTTGTGGAATAAGCTATACTCTTTAATTGCTTTCCTCTATTGCTACATAAAATATCTAAATATTTTAAGGAGTAATTAATCTATACATTTTAACGGTAACACACACAATTTTACTAACAACTTTAATGAAAAAAGAAAAACCTCAATTAAAAAAAAGAATTTTTTTTAAAAAATATATTAAATTATTGAGTAGTTACAATTAAAATGTCAAATTTATTTACTTTGTCCAGGTACATTTTGTAAGTCGAGCAGGATTGTACGGAGAATCCTTCTGTGAAGGGATTTACCATCATGAAAGGTGAATGCACTGCCATCTGGATGACGTTTGGAGTCGATAAATAAAAGTTTTGGCTCTCGTCTGTCTTCAGTAACATCTCAAAACCTATGGACGAGCAAAGTTTTTGAATTATACTCATTTGTTAAAAGTTCATCTATGAAAGAAAAAAACCCTATTATGATTAAAATTGCCATAATCACGTTTAAAACATTTTTGGAATCTAAATCCTTTTATTGCTTTTTGATTATCAAATTTGTATCAAACTCAGCACTCCACCCAAATAGATCATAAAAATATTACAAATCTATATGTAATTTAAATAGTTTGAGACAACGTTGAGCTTAATTGGCCTTCGGAATGTCTTTCAAACTTCTCTCATCTTTTCATAGCTTTAATTACTGGCTTTCAGTAAAAATAATATAGTTAAGTTTAAGATCCTCAAAGATAGACCTTTGGATTGAAGAGATACTCAACTTCAAAAGCTAAGCGCATTATAACTTAACAAAGATTTTGAGCTGATTATTCTTTTAAGAAGTTCGCAGCAATAACAACCACAGCACACAAAGCGACCAAACAGAATTCAGCAGGAAGAGGGAATCTTCATAGCTACTCTCTACGGTCTCTCCAAACGTCTGAAATTAATCAGTGTCTTTCACTTAAGTTGTATCCAACCGCCGACTCACTACTGCACGACTGGATACTCCTCACACGACTCGATGCTGTTTCTACAATAAACACCAGGACTCCGCCCACAGCTGATTTCAGAAATCGCTTGAGCTCCACACTTACGCTTGCTCTTCGCTGGACTGATCCAATCACTCGCTGTTCAGTCTTTCCACGATTCTGTACACGACTGTCTTCGGCTTGAACTACCGGCCTTTTATAGTTCTCGGAATCGAAAAGAGAAGGTTCTGGAACAATCAGACATATTTCGGTTCATATTGACTCTATCGCCAAAATTCTGGAAGATTCCAGTATTATCTATTTTGCCGGAAAATTCATCGCTATATCGACAAGCTCTGGGATCACTGATTCTGCATCCAACATAGCTTACCGTAAAACGGTCTTGCCAGTGATTGAACTAACCGTGTTGGGAAGCAGTATTATAGAATTGTAACAATATTCATTCGTATAGTGCTGTCATTAGTTCACTTATTAGGTTTGGTGGTATCCTAAATGTGAAATATGGTTTTTGGGAGGGAAAGAGAGAAAGTAAGAGGTAGATGATTTTAAATAGTATTAGTGAAATTGTAAATATCCAAAATAAGAACTAACAATACTCTTATTTTGACTCTCATTCACTTTTAAATTCTTTTGTATTATTTGTATCTCCCGCAATACTTCTAATTCCAAAGTAACAAGAAAAAATAAGGTTCTAATTTTCTTAAAAACTCAGAAAAATACCAAACGCGAGTTCTTTTCTTCTTTTTTTATTTTCTCATATGTATAGTATAAAAAAGTATTATAATAATCAAAAAATTTCGAACTCATGGTTTTGATGAATCTCCAATATTTAGACCTTCCCGAGCTTGAAAAACAAATTTTTGGAAAATGGCCGTCTGCCTGTTATAAAGATAAATCACTTCGAGCGAGGCGGATGTAATTTGGTATACGGTTTTTATACCAAATTTGTAGATATCTATCCTATTTTGAAGAAAATACATTCAGAAAAAGTCCGTCTGTCTGGATGTTCGGATATAATTTAAAACGATAACCACAAAACGAAAAGAAGTAAATAGATAAATTTCTGTACTGTATGTCTATATTACAGTCTATATGTCTTCAATACTATATGTCTAGGTTTAACCTCCATAATATAGACATTTATTAAAGTTTGAGCTAAATCCGACAAGGCGTTGAACGCAAAAATATTTAAATTCGATAACTCAAAAACATAGAGGCTTAAATATATCAAATTTGGTACAGAATTTTGTGACTACTTGTGTACTTTTGTAACAAATTTCTATTTCATTAGGTTGAGGAACATGGATTTAAAACAATTTTGATTTTTGGCATTAACCGAATTGGCAGTAACCGCATACCAGAGATTAATCAGTAAAAACTCGTCAAGGTTCGCGCGATAGATTTATTAAAAATCCTAAATTTACGCCAAAGATTAATATTTCATGATTATTGTATTCCAAGGCTATGCAAGACAGTCTCTGGAATAACACTTTCATCAGAGAGTATGCGAAAAAACCTTTAGGAGACCATTCCTGCTGGTTTAACAATGAATTGCAATACATTAGAACTCTGTAGGTGGAAAATTCGTATTTTCATTTATATAAGCATAGGCTATAGAAATAAAAGACTTGTTACCTGTTCTTTGAGGAACCTTAACCAAGACTGTTGAACTATTTCTCCAAACAGTATTGAATGCATAACAGTTTGTGGGTAGACCTTGGACGTTGAATACATACACAGGTTTTGGACTAAAGGAAAAAAAATTAGGATTTCATTATTAGCTAATAATTCATGTTATAGATCTTAATCTCTGCGGGCTTTTCGAATGCTGGTTCGTTCGGAAATAATAAACAGCTGAAGAAAATTGATGTCCGTTATGAGTTAGATCAATGATGTTATTTTCTGAGCCATTTTTAAAAAACATCAAAACATATTTGCTATGCATTAATTTTGATAATACATCGTTTATCACGCGTTTAGGAATTTTTATTTGTCTACTTTATAGTAAAATTTGTTAGAGAACAACAAAATTTTGCATATTCATTCATTCAACAATTTTTCTGGAGATTAAAATTTTTTTAAGGGAAGCTTTGAAAAATAAATTTATCTTGCATAAATATATTTAATGAAAAATAAGCTAAAATGTCCAAATTAAGTATAGTAATAATTAACTTCATCAATTGTCCGATTAAATTATCGCTTTGCGACTCCAACGATAAGCATCATCGCGCTGTTTGCCAAAATAAAAGAAATGTTTCGTCTTCTGTTTGAAATAACTCCAGTTCATAGCTTTCTTACATAATTTTCATTTTCCACATTTAAAAAAAAAGCATTTTTCTGCTTAGCACTACAACTTTAGTAATTTATTTTATCTGTCGAATCTTATTTAAAGAAAAGGAATTTACTTGAGATATTCATCATCATAGATGACGTAATCTACAAAAAATTGGTGCTGAGAACCCATTTTCTGGTATCTGGAACGTACATCAGAAATGTTTTGTGGTAGCTCCTTTGGTGTGACGGCAGGCATCTGAAAAATATTCAGGTTATATACTTAAATATTATGACGCGTTTTGAATTAAGCTTAGAAGTGGAAGTGAAAAACAAAGGGGCATTTAAAAAAATGCAATCAAAAGGCAGAGGCAAAAGATTTTGGAATTTGGTTCCAATACACACACACAAACATATATATATATATAT